>CATIWQ010196868.1:0-25426 GCA_949673415.1 Euphorbia schlechtendalii | reverse complement strand
TAAAATATATGTTTGTTATTCAATAGACGAACGATCACATGTGTTATGTATGATATAAATATGTGTGTTATAACTTTTGTTGACATAAGTTAATAAAAAAAATTTATTACTATGATTAGTATTCTGTTTTTACAGTATAGGGTAAGGGTTGTTTCATGCTCCTTCTTAGCGTCGGAAGTTATTCATTCGTTACATGGTAGACATAAACCTTGTTTAGTTTTGACGCTTGATTTTCACAAGGCTTTTGATAGCATCTCTTGAATCTATATTGGTTCGGTTCTTCATTAAATGGGTTTCGATCCAAGTGGATATCTTGGTTATCGAATTGTCAGAAGAACACCACCTCAGTCTTGATAAATGGCACTCCTTGTGCACCGATTCATATCAAGAGAGGAGTAAAACAAGGGATCCGTTATCTCCATTCATTTTTACTCTTGCCATGGAAGGTCTAAAACAGCTTATTGATTGCAGTATTAGGGAAAGGGTATTACCTGGGTTCCGAATTGAGGAGTCATTGCCAGATATCTCGCTCCTTCAATTTGCAAACGACAAGATTTGTTTTCTCCCAACCGATGAATCGATAATCCCGATTTTCAAACATCTCTTGTGGTGTTTCGAACTCTTTTCTGGTCTTTGAATCAATTACCATAAGAGTGCACTTATGGGAATTCATGTATCGGAGAGCATGTTAGCATCGTACGCAGCCTTGTTCGGGTGTCGATTGGAAAAATTCCTGATTAAATATTTGGGCATTCCGCTTAGTCCAAAACAGCCCCCATGCCTCTTCTTGGGACCCTTTGATTGCAAAATTTAAAAATAGATTGACAAATTGGAAAGGAAATTGCTTATCTTATGCGGGAAGAATGATTCTTCCCAAATCGGTACTTTCTTCTCTTCCGATTTATTTACAATCCCTATTTAAATTACCCAATAATGTGATTTCGATTTTAAATCCCTTAGATGCGTAATTTTTTGTGGCGAGGTGACTCACACGTGAGCGGTCTTTGTAAAGTAAGTTGGGATACTATTTCCTTACTGAATCATCTCGGAGGCCTTTTCATTCGGGATCTTCACCTTGTCAACTCGAGTTTGCTATTCGAATGGATTTGGAAAATTCGTGTACCTGATCAAAATTCCTTATGGTTCGCCCATTGTGTTAATTGATATGGTTGGAGCACTTGGCGTGAGTTGATTTTACAAGATCCTAAGGATATTTCTCCTTTATGGCGAGGTATTCTCAAATGTTGTTTTAAGAAGGAGGAAAGATGGAATTTTTTCACTTCTCATTTGCGAATTAAAGTTGGAAACGGTCATGCGGGTTCCTTTTGGAATGACATTTGGATCTCAAATTCTCCTCTCAAGCTGAATTTTCCTGATTTATTCGCAATTTGTAATAGGAAACACTCCACCATTCAAGAGGGGTGCGCGTTCCTATTCTCAAACCACTCTCAATCGCGAAACCATTTTGGAAAAGATGATTGCGTAGTACAGGGCAGCAGTAGTCTGCGAACATGAAAGCAAGTATTTCAGCTGCCTTTCCTTCATTTTTTCAGCTTTCGGGCAATGTCGTAGCACCAATTTTTCCGGGTAACGACGACCATCTCATTTGGGATATTGGGAAACGTAACGAATTCTCGGCGAGATCTTTTGTCCACGGCTATTACCAACAACCACGTTGGACCTCTCCCACGAAGAATTTCAAATTGATTTGGAATACTCTTTCGCTACCGAAAATTAGATTTTTTGGTTGGCTAGTTTTTCACGATCGTCTTCCCACTCGCGAGCTATTACGGAATCGTGGATGTATTGATAACGGGGGCTACCCCTTTTGCCCTTCCCCGAAGTCCATGGACCATTGTCTTTTCTTTTGTCATGATAGCATCAAGCTATGGTTGGATGTGTTTCACTGGTTGGACGTAACAAACGAATCTTCGAAAGAAGTGACGCATGGAAACGATATTCTTGTTGATAGTATTAATTTGTTTTGGTTTGTTTTTCATTCCCACAAAAGTTTTGTTAGCATTTCGGTCTCGGATTTGTTCACCAATCCGAGTTTAGGTCTCTCCATGTAACACAAATTTTATGGTTCCTATTTGAGAACCATTTATTATTAATGAAAAGAGGGATGTGTGTTTTGTAGGCAAGCGGATACATCAACCTTTTTATTAAAGATAGTTTTGTTCGGAGTAGGGACTATGGTAGGAGGTAGCACTGAGTGGCAGCTGATACACCCCCAGTCACCAAAAATGAAAACTTTTTTAACATTTTTGTTGGTTAATTCTGTTAACTTATTATTGAACAGCAGCAACTATAATTATTATTATTATTTAATTTTTCAAAAACCAAAATAAATAATAGGAATTCTTTATAAATGTATCTCAAATTAGTATACAAATAATATTTATTATTTTCAAATGTACCACAAACAACTCTCTAAATACATTAGTTCTAACTAATGTTGTGTTACATTGGAACGAAGATTGAAATTGACATTTATTTTTTGCAATGTTTACAAGTTGCATATTGCAAAACTATTTTACAATCTCTTAAACTTTTCAGTATCCTATCTCCATATATTAGTATAAAAATTACTTAGCTTGTCATCTTATACTTTTCTTATGAACTAATGTTATTGATATTATCTTATAAAAATGTTATTAATATTATTTTGTATTTATTTCATTTATTAGCCAGAAGTTATAGCCAACGTCAGAATTTGCCGATCAATGCGCCACACCTCATTAGAGTCCTGGCACCGTCGTTGATTCAAAGCAATCATAGTTACCATTCTTTACGAATTTACTTAAACTGAGTACCCTCTCGTATAATCAGCATACCAACTAAGTGTTTCCTCTTGAAATTTAATCAGTATCCTAACTTCTTCTCCTATGTGCGTGACTTGGAGAATCTTTGTGGCTGTATTATTGGATTTTGCCTTTCTCCGTGCTATATTTGTTCTTCATTTTTGGATAGTGGAGCTCATTTATTTCCTAAATTTTATTTTCTTTTAGTGCACATGTATTGTTTATTTTCAAAAATAATTCTAACTGCATCTATTATAAAGTTAAAATATAATATGAGAAAGTTGAAGATTTAATTTCTTTTGTATAATTTCTTTTGAGATTCTAATATTTATTTATCAATTCAAACATAATAGTTTCATTCTCTTAAAATCTCATCTAAAAGAGTTGTTCTTCCTTTTGTGAGTTTGTTTGTTAGGGATAGAGCTTACATTTTTTATTTTCTTATCTTTTTCTCTTAATTAAGGTGTTTATTTGTGAGAATAATCTGTATCTACTATTTTTTTATCACTCAATTGCATAACTCAATTTTTATTTACAACTGGGTTGGACTTCATCAGCGTATAGACAAGATACTTATTAATCTTTCACGGTAGACATCCATTTCTATCACTGTCCAGCAAGATTGTTTCAAATCTGCAAAACATGTTGATGTTATGGCATATGTAAATGTTTTTATGCTTGTGGATTTTCGAAATCATTAGTTGGGATTTAGAAAATATATATTGCAATGCTTGTCTTTTATTTTTAGGTTAAGTCTTGTCCAATGATATGTTTATCTTGCTGCAAAAGCAAGTTTAATTAATTTTTTTTGTTATGTTTTATGTTCGATGTTTTTACTCCGGTAGATTGTTTTTAGTTTTTTTAGATTGTTTATGCAAATCGTTTTGCGAATCATGCTGCTGAGTTATTAATTAGAGCAACCGATTTTTCTAACATTTAAGGGAACTATGGTCACCTTTGATTAAATTATAATTTAATAGACAAACTATTAATTCAGTTAAGAAATTTATAAATTCAGACTAACATTCCCGAAAACTATACTTTTTTCATACATACGGTACAAAGATAGCTTAACAAAATAGATCATATATATCAATTTTACTACAAACCAAATTCAAAAATAAAAAATTTTGGCAACATATATTTGTTTTTACTTTGTTTTGGTAATTTAGAAAATCAATCAAATCAAATCTGAAATTTACAGAGAAAAGTGGGAGCAGTTTGCCTTTATTCCTCAGTGGATAGTTTGAAATCGGGAAAAAAAATAAAGAACTCTTATTCATGCATGTTTAATATTATGGGTAAATAATTATAATATCTTTAAGTTTTGATTAAATACACTACTATCTTCTTATGTTATGAAAAATAATTATAATCTCTCTATATTTTACGACTTTCATATTATAATCTCCCTGCATCTTTAATAATATGTATTTCTATCAAAATTTTTAACATAACAAGTATTTGTTACTATATTTAGTTTTATTTTTTTGTATTATGAGGTTTGTAATAATAAAAATTACATTTTTAACAATTTGTAAGACATTTTTATAATTTTCAATGTATAATTTCATTAGATAAAATAATAATAAATAATTTTTTTGAGCAATTTTAATTCATAACTTATTAAAATAGGATATATAGGACCAATTTTTATTCATAAACATATATTAAAAAATTTAATATAAATAAGATAATGTCTAACACAAGGAGGTTGTAGTATGAAAATGACAAAACGTAGGGATGTGTAAATTATTTTTCAAAACACAGGAAAGTATTAATGTATTTATTCAAAACACAGGAATGGATTTGGGTGCACCTAATTGGCTGTTTCTCACCACCTTTACTTTGTTTAAAATTCAAATCTAAAAACTTCCAATTCCCGTTCAACAACAACAATAATAATAATAATTGATAATTCAGTAAATATTCTCGTAATCATGGTATGAGTCATTCATATTGGCCAATTAAGATTGAGAGTGGGGCTGAAATCCCCAAAGATGATGGGGATATGTTCCGATGGGATAGGGATTCCATAATAACAATTCCTACGGGGTGGCGATGTAAATTTTTTAATTCCCGAATTCTTTTTAGAGATGGGAATAACATTCGTCAACCCGATAAATCCCCGACACCTATAAGTCTTAATAAGGAATCTCTGAATAAAGTTCATATATTACTCAAAAAAATCAAATTATATGCCATATTCTATAGTAATTATTTGGTATTGTTAATTATTTTATGTAAAAGTCTATAGTCATATGTAATATGGATTTATACATACAAATGTTTATTAAGTATTTCAACTTTATAAATCTAAATCTCATTTTATACAAGTCAAAAACTCTATTTTATTTTATGTTTTACTTTGATTGTTGAACACTGTATCTAATGCTTAATGTTTGTTTTCTTATGTTTCTTATGCTATGCATTAAAGTTTTCATTTATTTAGCATTGAGTATTATTGAAACAAAAACTTAGTTTAATCTCTTTTTTTTCAAAATATTGATATGGAATAATTTTACTTTATGAAATCTTTTTACATTTATTTATTTTAATGAGGAATTTGGAAATCCCCGACTGAGAAATGAGGAAAATAAAGTTCCCGAAACCTTAATGGGAATGGGGATGGAAGGTATTTTTTTCCCTGAAACCTTAATGGAGATGAGGAGTGCATTTTTCGCCCAACCCTATTAGTCATTCCTATACGCACGGTATCAATAAATTAAAATATTAATAAATATTTTCCCTAGCTATTAGTTTCTGTTTACTAATTGATAAAAAAATGCCTGATATAACTATAAAAAAAATTTCTCAGTTTGAACGGAAATGAGTAATATAAACATATTAATAATAATTATGTAAACGTAACTTATAAATATAAGAAAACTAATAAATTAATTAAATAAATAGGCTGTGAGAGTTTTGTTTCATTAAATAACTATATTCTTGAAAAAATAAAATAAAAAGACAATGGAAAAGTGATTCTTATTAACATATTGATTTTATGTAAAATTTATGAATGTAATTTTGTTGGTTGCGTGTCCGGTTTACCAGAAATTTGCCCCGAATACATTTAGATTCGATCCAAATCGCTCACCTTGCACCTTGTTATGGTGGGTGAATCTCCTAATGGGTAAAATTTATCAATACAATGATACATTTGTGTTTTGCATTGAGATCACAAAATTGAGCAATCAAGAATCAAACACGACATATTGTAATAATTTAAATGAATTACAATACTATAATTCTTGTTAAAAACAAGTGTAACTATAGTTTTACCTTAACAAAGTATTTCGGATGAGAAAAATGTGATGTGCATGTAGTTTTGTTGGAGACGTGGAGTTATCTCACATTAAGTGAAGTAAATTGGATCTTAACACAAGCTAATTGATTTTGTGTTAGATGGGTTCAACTCCATTTTTATGCTCACTCAAGCTATAAAGTTCAACACTCTCCCGATCCATGGATTTTTTTCTTGGTATTAAAGCCCGGTTATGATATTAGATCATCCATTGATATCGCTCTCCACGCTCCAAATGGATTTGGGCATGAGGGAATGTGTTAGATATCCGACATTACTAGTGGCTTGTTACTTATATGTGTGTGACAATCATCACAAACCTTAACACAAACCAATTGATTTTGTGTTAGATGAGTTCAACCTCACTTATATGCTCACTCAAGCTATAAAATCCAACACTCTCCCGATCCATGAATTTTTTTTCATCGTATTAAAGCTCGATTATGATGTTTGATCGCCCATTGATATTATTTCATGCTCCAAATGGATTTGGGCATGAGGGGTGTATTGGATATCCCACATTATTAGTGGCTCGAGCATTATTGCTCCTTATATGTGTGTGACAATCATCACCCTTTAAAGCACCTTTTGGGAGTGAGTTAGGTCATTGTTTACAAGTTTAAGGTACCATTTTCTTTGCATTAGTTACTCTTGAATTCATGACTCTAATCTTTGTTAGTGAAAGACAGTGCCGCCATACCAAACACTAGTCGAAACTCGAAACCATATGAATTTAAATTTTTTAAAGTTAAGTTGATGGTAAAATCAAAATAAATAGTTAAATTTAATTTATGTCAACCAAGGTGATTAAAAATGATCAACTTTACAAAATAATTTCAGAGAATACTAATACCTTGCGAATTATCACATTAAAAGTAAAATATTCAAATCAACTATTGGATCATTCTTAAGTTAGGTCTTAAATTTTGTTCATAGGTCTTATTCAATTCTGCATACTTGTAAAGTTACATTGAAATAAATTTGGTTAAGTTTAGTTAAGTTAAAAAAACAAATTCAAATTCTTAATATATATATAGAGAGAGAGAATACTTAGTGGAGCTAAGGATGGTAACGGGCCGGATCCGTTTTCATATATTGGACCCGGATCCGGCGGGTCCATAATTTACGGATCCGAATCCAGATCCGACAGATTCCACGGATCCGGGTCCAAAGCGGGTCCATGTAATTAACATCAAATTCTTAGTTTCAGCTTTCATACTTGTACATTTCACCTTATTTTAAATAGTTTACATGCTCATTTAATTATATTCATGCAATTGTATTTACGTGGATATCAAATAATATTGATTATCCAATATTTTCGGGGTAAATAATAAATAAAAAAATACAATTAATATTTAAATACGGATCTAGATCCGGATCCAGGATACATTACCCGGACCCGGATCCGGATCCGACGGGTCCATAAAATCTAGATCCGGACCCTAAAAAACAGATCCGGAGCCACGGATCCGGACCGGGTCCGGGATCCGTTGCCATCCCTAAGTGGAGCTATTAAATATTGAAAAAACCTTTGTCACTCATTATCAATGTCTTAAAAAAGCACTAGGATGGGGGCTAGGACCTAGACGAGAAATGATCAAACTTATAATTTTCAATTAAGTAATACATTAGAATAAGGCTAAATGCATAGTTAGCCTAATATATTTAAAATTTTTATTAGAAGTCATACTCAACTTTGAAAAGTTTCTGTTATCCTCATAAATTTAGTAAAATAATACTCTTTGACTCCCAATGTTAAGTGTCACCTTCTGATTGAAGAATGAAAAAGTAAATTTGACATCTTTGTAAAGACAAATCAATGAAAAGGTGACCCATGACACTGAAAGAGATCTCAAGTGCATTTTTACCAAGTTTATCAAATTGGGGATGACATCTCATAAAAAGTAACAAATTTGGGGGGCTAATTATGCATATGGCTTTACAATAATTAATTCAACTAAAATTTTATTGGTGTTATGAAAAATCATGCCTACACAACCGTTAGACCTATTTTTAAAACAAGAGAAAAATATTAACTCAAAGAATTTCTCCAGTTATCGGCCTGCCCCCAGCTTGAATTGGTTAACTGCCTAGTATCGCCCGGCTCTCTAAAATCACAGTTGTTTTAAAAAAATTCTGCCTAAATGGCCGCTTAGCCCAATTTTTAAAACATTTTCACTATTTTAAGCAAGTTATATGCTCGGCTAGAGTGAATTTACCCATTAAATATGTTAAGATATTTCTTTCTACAAAACTTTAAATCTATGCAAATTCACCACAAAAAGAGATTAAAAAAATGTGATATGGGACATAGGGATCAATAATTTGAAAGAGGAATGAATGCCTGTCTGTCCTAAAAAAATATGCAATATAGAAAGAACGGAACAGAACACAACACAAGTACTTAGATTTGAGGAAGAAGACATAAAATCCTAAGATTGTAGTGACTTAGAGTAGAGTTGGTACCTTTTATACTTTTAAGGCACGCTCCCAATGGTAAACTTTGAACTCCAAAATAAGTGACAGTTTAATGGCAACCATTTGCCACTTGCCATTCACTAAACTCCAACCACAATATCTCCAATTTCAGGCCACTTCAATCCAACCAACTCTCAGACAAAAATGGCTAACTTTAACCAACAGTGACTTCACTTTCTCACTTCCCTATAGGATTTGATTAAATTCCAAATGAAAAACTATAACAAAAGTTATTCCCTGTTGGACCCTTTGTCCTGGCTCTTGCTAATGGTGAAAACAGAATGTTCAAATCTATAAATATATAAAAACATCGCACCAAATTTACCCACATCTTCTCCAAAGCTATTGCACACTATCTTATTCCTCTTTTTTGATCCTTCCATTTGCTACCTTCCATTCTCCTTTGTACTTTCCTCTTCGCCCTTTTCCTCTTTTCGTTCCCTTTGGCCTCTCCAAGCATACACCAACCCACGATTTCTTTCTTTTCTTTCTTGGCCTTTGTGTCTCCCTTGCCGATTCTGCCTTTTCCTTTCTACATCACTCTCATTCTACCTTTTTGATTCCATGCTCTATATATACTTGTGCCTCTTCTCCCAGTCATGAGAATCACCACACCACACAACACTTCTATACCCTCACTATACCTTGGTATAGTTTCGTCAATGGGTAGGCAGAACTGTGATTCGGCTGTTGTTCATTCTTCCATTGCCCTTCTTCAGGAGAGGTTTCGACAGTTGGAGAGGGCTAAGGAGATGAGGCAGCAGCGGGAGCTCTTGAGGCTCTTCTCCGAAGCTGAACCTGCTAAGACTTACGAGTCGTCCAAGCCGTTTTTTCACTCTGAACTGATCCTTCCACATAGCGAGCCGCTCCAAGGATCGTCTTTTTATGTCCAGCCGAACTTACAAAGCAAGCAAATGGACCTGCAGAACATTGAGACTCCGAATGCGGAGGATATATGGTCCAGAAGCACCGTTATGCAAATGACAAATAATTTTGATGAACCAGATGTTGATACCTCACTTCATTTATGAAAAATTTTACATCGCGTAATTTTTTTTTTTTTTCCTTGTGTCCTTATTTTACTGCTTTCGTGGGGCAGTAGAAATAGAAATAGAAATAGATAAGAGGGGAAGGAGAGAGAGAAGAAGAGAGATGTAACTAGTGGCTACTACCATGACTCTCATTGTCATCTTCATGTTCAGCCATTACATTAGAATCGGAAAGACTATGGTCTAGTCTTTCTTGGAATGAATCTTCATCGAATTCAGAACCATCCGACTCTTCGTCATTGTTCCATCGCCGTCTCTTCACGATTCTGGGAACCAGCCGAGTCACTTCTTTGGCATCTGCCATTACATCACCATTGCTGATACGTTCGAATCGCACAGCACTCACTTTTCTGGCATTTCCAGCTAATATCTGCATCACAGGCAATGTATCATAGATATTGGTCTAATCTCTAAGAAAAAAAACATGTGAAATTATTCGGTTGGCTGAACATTCATATTCCTTTCCCATAAAGATGATTTCTTGTTATTATAAGAAACAAATTTGTATCGTACTGCATTCTGCATATATTGTGCTTCATGCAAGCAAAATGCAAGTAAGGAATTAAAAAAATGTGCATGTACTCTGTTCTGAGAAAAAGGGCAAGTCATATATGAAATTACTCTATTATTGGCAATAATATTTCTTGTGTTGCTCCTATGCTATTCAGGATCAATAGACCTAAGCCTTGATCCAATGTAGAGAGACCAATAGGCAGAACAATTTAATTTCCAACAGTACAAACATGTAAAAGAGTCAAGTTACAGATCAAATTAAAAAAGATTTTAAGGCAGAATGCACTTTCAAAAAACATAGTTGATGCACCCCTTTCTGACCCTCCAAATTCCAATCAACATGGTCCTACAATGGTAGGTACATATATTTGAGCATGGACTATTCGGTGGTCAAGGCATTGTAAACTAGTTCTTCTCAAAAAAATCCTAAACAATTGGATCGTTTGAATGGATCATAGATGTTTTGTAAGCCTATTGTATGTTAAGGAGTTGATGTGCATGACACAAGATGTTTAGATAATTCCACTCCAGAATCGAAACTGTGGCTGATAATACCCATGAATATATGCATAAAATTGCTTTTCAAATTTTCTTTGATGTGACTAGGCTTCTACACAGTTAAAATAGTAAAATGATCCAACCCAACATATACCTCAAGCTTATAAATATGATGTTTTTCATTCTGATCTGATCGGTCAGGCTTGGTTTCAGTTTGTTCGTCATTCTCTTCTTGCATTTCCTTTTCAAGGATGACTTTTAATGTCTCTCCCGTCCTAGGGATGTATCCAAATGCCTCGCATATAAAACCTGACACTGTCTCGTATTGATGACCCTACAAAACACACAATATTATTGTGGATGCAGTTTTTGAGAATTAACAGTCAACCATAAGATAATAGTAATTTCGCATATCCATGGGTGTTCCAGAATTTACAAGAACATAGTTTACATTCTCAAAATGAAGAATATAAATACCTCTGGCATTTTGATATTTAGTTCTTCTGAGAGCTGATCAATAGATGTATTTGCATCAACATCATATATTCCCTCTGCTCTCATAACTATGTACCCAGTCTTTTTCTGTATCTCCTCCTACGAAAAAAAAACAAAATATATCACAATGATACCTTGACATTATAAAAACATTCTTACACTTGTAGAATGCATAAACCTGCCACACCATCTCAACAAGCCACTTTGCTATCGATTAAAATTTTGATGGGGTTTTGGTACTATTTGTTTCATCAACTAGATTTGAGTCATTTGACTGAAACCACCAGGATGTAATAGAAATACTAAGTTTCTGTATCATATCAATTATCAAAAGCTCTTATTCTCATCATTGTTTGAAACTACTAGAATACAATTACATTTATAATTTTTGGGCCTTGCATGTTAAAGATGTGCAAAGAATGATCAGAAACTTAATGCTTCAAATAATATATGCTCCTTGACAGCGAAAAAAAATTCAAGAATAATATAAAAATACAAGCACATAGAAAGTCATCCAAGAATTTATATGCAATCAGTATAACTGCATAAAGATTTCAATTAGACTTACCTTAGAATCATTTTCATCAAATATTTCACCAACAATCTCCTCAACTACATCCTCAAGGGTTACAATCTGCTTTGTCCGCAAATAGAGAATTTTATATTAGATAGCATATAATCAGTGCATGCATACTATACACAGGATTAAAAGCATATATCTGCACTTCACATGCACAAAATGATATGAAAAATATTTCGGATGAGTACCTAAAAACAGGATTTTTTAACGTTAAAATATAAGAAATTGTTGAATTGCAAAAAACTAGCACAAAAAAAGACCCACTAGACTAGTGATCTCAGCACAATCAAAACTGCGTTAGGAGTTAATACATTATTGCCATAAGTGATTAGATAACACAAGCAGCTTTAAAAAGGACTGCTTAAGGGTTGAACTTACTCCAATAGTTCCACCATATTCATTAAGAACAACAGCCATGTGAACCTTCCTGATGCGGAACTCTCTTAGAAGATTCCAGACAGACATTGAATCTGCAAGACCAATATTTTTTTGCTAAATATGTTCCAGCAGTATAAACCCAATCGTTGCAAATATTAAAGAAGAGATATATATAATAGAATTGAAGATGATAAAAAGCTACAACTCGGAAAATTTTCAGCCATAGCACTTAAATCTTGTGTGGAATCTCTGCTTAAAGCAGACAGTATTTTTTACTCCACTGTTTAAATAAATTCATTAAAATTAAAAGGAAAATTCTTAACATGTCAACATAATGTACAGTCTCATGCAATTGTCCATCTGAACTTGGTAAAAGAAAATAAAAAAATCACAGGCATATTGTGGCCAATTCAATTTTCATTTTCTACATTAAAGAATGTCCAACCCGGACTTCCAGTACATTTTCTAACAAGGGGTATTGATCACCAGTCTGAGCGCTATATAAAAATAAACATATAAATAGAAACATGTAGCAAGAAATGTCTATAAACAACAGATGCATTGCTTTTTTATCAATTCAGAATCGTCAAGATTGACAAGGAAGCATATTCAGTCTTCCACCTGGTTCCAACTGGGCCACATCAATTGAGACAGTGTCGAAGCAAAAATTATTATGTATGACAGATATATACACCCAGTATAAGTGAACCAACTTGATATTTTGATTTCAGTATAAAAGAAAGAAGAAGGAAAGAAAAAAAACTTGAAATTGTGATGATCTAACCACAAAGAAGACTTATTGGATTTAACTTTGAATCACAGGAATAAAGAAGAAATACGAAAACATTTCCATTTCACGGATATCAGTATCCTTTAAAAGCACACGGACCAATGATTTGGAAATGAAATAATTACCAGGCACAAAATATGCAGGTTTATGGGCCATGTCTCCCACAGTTGTACTTTCTAGTAACTCACCCTTCAAAATCAAACAGATTATAATTCTGCACACTATGAGATTACTGAATTTAATTTATAAACAAAACAATAATGATTACAGAAGAGAGGAACATGGATAGTGTAAGACCTTTCGAACATAATCTAGCAGATCCATTGCATAAGCAATACCCATAATATTGTCCACCCGCTGCTCAAAAACAGGAACCCTATCAATATGTCCTCGCGAATTTTAGAATATCACTATGATAAGACCAACATTCTTATAAAGAAAAAATAAAACAATACTGACCTCATCTTAAATATGCTTAAAGTAGGATTGGAATTTTTTAAAAGGAAAAAGAGAGTATTTGATGTGAAGTATTCTAAAATTTACCTTGAATACTGATGTGTAAGCCACAACTCATGAAAATCAATTAGAGTTGCACTGGCATCAATGGCAACAACATCAACAAGAGGTGTCATCACCTCTCTAACATGTGTATCCTTGATCTCAAGCACATTCTCAATCATATCCTGTTGCAAATTACAAAAGCTTAGAGAAGAAACATATTTGTTGTTTAATTTACAATACTTCTACAGCTGAGAAAAAGAATACAAACAGTACAATGGCTATAGCCTATAGGTTTACAAGAACTGAATCAGAATGATTTGATTCAAGGAGGAACACATTTTCCTCTCTCCAGGATTTCAAAAAAGTCCTCTTTGAAAATTGCACTATGAGATGACTGAATTCAATCACTCTGTAATCTTGACTCGATCACAGATTTATTTGATTTGTGTTGGGTATACAACGTGCAAGAATTTTTACGGCCAGTTCAGTATAATCTCCAGGTTATAATCAGGTTGGATATGCACCAAATCATTGATCTCAACCTGTAACCCAGGGACAAAATATCCCATGTATTGTGGTTCTGCTTTTCATGGAACCAATGAAGTCGAAATCTCAAGATCTTCAAAAATCCATTTTGCCTAAGAGCCACCAATAGTTCATGTGGGTTTAGTTGATGAAGTAGAGAACAAATCCAACCTTCAATGTTTATGCTATAGATATGACAGGCCTATTCATTACCACTCAAAATATGGAAAAGCAATCATATAATAGATGAATCACCATGTGGTAGTCCCTTTATTTTGACAGGCCTACTTGTTACCACTCAAAATATGGAAAAGCAATCAATATAATAGATGAATCGCCAAGTCTGAATGCATATTTAAATCAAGTAAACTAGTAGATATCTATACTTCATATCAACTTTTCACACAAAATAAAGGGACTACCACTGTTAACTGCAGTATTAACTATTCATCATACAAAAGCACATGCCATGTATTTCAGATAACCAAACAAAAGATTTGATCCTACATTTTGTGCAGAAACTGAATCAAACTACATAAAATATTTCCTAATAGAAGTGTTTCAGTAAAATCATTACTAGATTGTGAGAGTACCTGTTCTTCCTCCTCTATTGCCCCACTCAACTCAGCTCCCCGCAGCATTAATTTCAACTCATCTTCAGTAACGTATGGTTCACTAGAATAAAAAAATAAAAGTTGGAAGAAATAAGGAAACATTATCAAATAGTATCCAGTAAACTGATTTTTAGGGGCACGTGTATTGATAGAAATACCAGCATTGTTAGATAAAGCATTAAGAAAATTACCCCTCAAGGCAATCAACTCGAGAACCAAAATTCAGATAATAAATACATAATCTCTTAAAGATAATCATAAGCAAATCTAACTAACATGAACAAATGGAAGTTAAAGGAAATACAAGAAGTTTAGGATTAAAAAACCTTCTCCCTTTCAAACCAAGCATCTTTAGCATTCCCATTGACAAGTATGTGACAACTCTTCCAACAGGATACAACACCAAGGAAAGCCATGCCACTGGCCTGACCTAAATGCATTACAAACAACATTAGATGTAGTAATAAAGTTGGTTAATCAATAAAGAGATAGACCAAATTTCAAAAAATAAAACACATAAATTCAGAATGCTTAGCAGCTAGCAAATGTATACTTACCACGAATCTAGCAACCTCGGTAGCATTGTGAACAGCAACACTTTTAGGCGTGATCTCAGTAAGAAGCAAGATAGCAACCTGGATTCATTAAAGAAAAGAACAAAGAGATACATGGGTAAAGAAAGTCTGTAATGAGACATATTTTATATCTATTTATTTAATTCCTCGGCAATCACAAACAGCTCCACCGATATGATAGCTGAATAACTAGTATCTTTGGTATCTTGTTTGATGGATTGGAGACTCATAAAAGCCCATCTATATACAGCTGAAAAAAATTTATTGTCACATCACATTTTGATTTTGCAATCCTGTGTAGTTATAGAATTGTTGAAGTGTAACAAAATGAACAGTCATAAGAATTAACAAAACTACAATTGCTACATTGTGAAGTCCTATATTTGCATGAAGCAAGTTTATCCTCTTTCTAATAGAACTTAAGAAACCATATCACTATTTTTTAATCCTTCACTTCAACTCATAAAGGAAAAGAAGTTTTCAATTTTTCAACCATATACTTGAGTTAAAACAGGATTGTCGTTTCATTTTAGTTGTAATAGGGAAAAGCCACTAACTCATGGTAACGTACCCCATAACTAAGATTTTGAATGCTAGCAAAATCCTTTCAGATTTTGAATGCTAGCAAAATCCTTTCATCCTCTCATTTCACAACCTAATATATCAAGAAAGTAAAGCACACATGAATGTAGAAGGAAGACAAAAGTACTTACAGTCATAACTCCAGTGGCTGCGCTAACTCCGGCTTCACCAAAAATTGCTGTTGCTGCTTCTGTGACCAATGCAGTTGCTCCAATATTGACCACACTAATTACATAAATAAGATGCACAATAAGAAAGACTTTTCAAATGCAAGCTAACTTACTCAAATAGAAAACAATAATGGGGGGCTATACGTTGTGCCAATAAGAATAGTAGTTAAAAATCGAGTAACGTCACTACGAAGCAACTTGAAGACTCCATCTTCAGACTCTTTTTCAGCCAGCTCTCGCACCTGATAAATTTGCATCACACTACCAATCAAATAATAGAAACATGGTCCAAAGATGAAACTTTTAACAAAATTTCTTGAGCATAAGGGTTACTAAAAGGTGTTTAGCATTTAAAACCTATCCAATTAAACAGGTGCATTGAGCATTATGAGTAAGACCTATACAGACAAACCTAACTTAAGCATTACTCAGAAGTAAATTGTGGTTTAAATCCATACCTTCCAAGGCCATAGTGTGGTTATGGAAGTCTCGGCCATAGAAAAAAATGCTGACAAACCGAGAAGAGCAGCTAATATTAAACCCTGCTCTTTGATCACTATTAGGAGCTGAGAAAGTTTAGGCCAGGAATTCCTCAACAACAAAATGCTCTGCCCAAAAACACCATACCCAGCATTCACCACACCTTCAGCTGCAAAAACTCTTTTACAGCTAACTACCAGAACCCCACATATCACTGCACCTAAAAGGAGCCCACGGGAGACCAACAATCTTAGAAACTCAAAATTCAAACTTTCAGCCGCATTTTCTCGAATTCCCAGATCAGTGTTTACTTTGTTTAGGGATTTCGAGCGAGTCCGAAAATCAGAAAAACTGATTTTAGAAGAAGGAGCGATGTAAGGTGGTTTGAATTTGTACGGATTTCCAAAATTTGATGAGAGACAAGATGAAAAATGATATTTCTTTAGAGAAGCCTTAATTGGTATCTTGGAAGCTCCATTGCAATGCAATGGAGATGAGGGATTCAGTCCAGAAATGAACACAGGCCCGCCCGGAAGAGAAGGCTCGCACGCAAATTTCAACATTAAGCCACCAAGTTTCAGCAATTGGAGTGGCCAATTTCAGTGATTCTGTGTTAAAGGGTATCGGAAATTATCAAAACTGTGTAGAATTGGGAATGAATTGGAAGAGTATAGTTGAAGGAGGCAAAATTGGAGAAAAACTAAAGAAAGTGAAAATGAAGAATAGAAAAGAGAAAGCTGAAAGGATGAGATATTGGTGAATTGAAAAACGAATACATGGTTTGAGTAGCGTGGTGGCCGGCGGCGGAGGTGAAGTTGGCGTGGCGACTTTCAAGGCCTTTTGGCTGCCGAGAGAGTTTCGCTGCTCAACACAAGCAGATTCTGCCGAGAGAGCAAGTGGCTTCGCACGTTATTACTAGTTTGCCCTTTTTCAAAATACCAAAAGTTTTTATATTTATGAATTTCAAACAACTTGATGGTTTTTCTTTTCTTTCTTTTAGTTTTCGTTTTAATCATATTATTGAATATATCCGGAAAATAAAAACACATAGAAACTATGAAAAAGAAATTTACACATTTGATTTGTATGAAAGTTTTGTCATTATCCAATACGGAACTCTAATTGATTTGTAATACTTACTTTTACTTCACCTAATGTCCCTCAAAACGAAATTGGAAAATTATATTAGGGAAAAGGTCCCAATGACCTTTCTCGTGTATGGATAAATCACTAAAATAATAGCATTAAGTAGTTGTATATGACACATGTCATTCGTACATGAGAAAGATCCTTATGATTTGGTCGTTAATATAATTTTCAAAAAAAATTGATATATCTTTTAGGTTTTTAAAAAATGCAAGTTTAAGTATTTAATTGGTTTGACTTTTCAAATATGTCATTTTTTTTTTCTATCACACCAATAATTAATACATGATGTTTAGGGGATAAAATGATTGACTCTTACTAAATCGAAGAAGTTACCGAAATATTTTCAAAGTTTAGGAAGTAATATGTGAAATGAAATTAATTGAGGAATTTGGCCATATACTGTTTTTTTTAATAATATCAACACCAATCGATAGATACACGTATTTTATAAGT
The DNA here is from genome assembly GCA_949673415.1 of Euphorbia schlechtendalii. Lineage (NCBI taxonomy): Eukaryota > Viridiplantae > Streptophyta > Magnoliopsida > Malpighiales > Euphorbiaceae > Euphorbia > Euphorbia schlechtendalii. The sequence goes on along the minus strand of CATIWQ010196868.1, from coordinate 7,482 downwards.
TTGTTTACCTTCCACGTTTTTTCTTCTTTCCTTTATACTCAATTTATTTTTGTTTTTTCATCTTACACCTATTTTATCTCGCAAACTTTCAATTTTTTATTTGTAGCTTTAATATTGTTTGTTTGTTTTCATCTTCAAACAAAATTTCATATCAATATAGTTTTGAAAACCATTTTTTCTACAATCGTATCTGGTATAATATACATGAAGAGTCGCACTTATGTAGAATCCTTATATATGATGCATTAAAGCAGTATAGAGCATAGCATGCGGCGTGCATTTTTATACTGATCTAATACTAGGTATAAAGCACATGAATCTTCTTAAGCTCATGCATTTGCAAGAAATGTTTAGTATTTTAGTGTAATTGAATTTAACTAATTGACTAATGTGATCGTGATATATCATCGAACATGTTGGGATAGTGTCGAGTGCATGCATGTTCGGATTCGATCATGATCCAGGGGTTTGGGGGTAGCACCCCCGGTCGGGGTTGAGCTACCAGGACTGCTCGAATAGAAAATTTTTCTATTATTACCCGAAAAGTCATGTTTTTGGAACCAAAAACTTGCATTTTACCCGAAAAATCATGTATTTTCGGAACCTGTATAATTTAGAAAATTCATGTTTTTTGAAGATGTCTCTCTGACATATATAAATATCTGAAATTGATCATACTGTTTTTTTTGTTCTGAAAAATCTCATCAATTTTGCATTTGAAATTCTTGTTAAACATTCTGATTTTATCTGATTGAAAATTTGGTAGATCCACCGAAATAATTTCAATCTGATAATAATATTCACGATTTCAGATTCATCCAAGCAATCACGATTAACCAACAAGAAATTCCCTTGTGAAGTGTAAAACAAGTATAAAACACACGATACATTTAACAACATGCTTTATACCATTCTTATATGAAAATGTAAAAAGATATGTTTTTATAAATATATCAAAATAGAAACGATTTTAAAACAAATAAAATATTGTAGATTCTCGTGTCAAGAAAATAATCAATTAATATATTTACGAAAAGTGTATCATTGATAAAGTGAAAACATAGGTGGCTCGTTTAGTTAATGGAATAGAATACAATATAATAGAAAATGTATGCAAAAATAGCAATTATGATGCATGACTCCGACGTTGGAGGGAATAGCTCTTCCTAGTTTCCATGGGAATCACGGAATAACTATTCCTCTTTGAAATGAAGGAACAGTTATTCTGTTATTCCCATTGAAACTAAGAATAGCCATTCCCTTTGACGTTAAACTCATGTATCATATTTAACATTTTTGCATTAATATCCTATTCTATTTTATTCCACCAACCAGATGAGGCATGGGATGTTCTGAATCCTTTGGGTCTATAAAAACCCAATTTTCTACTTACCAGTTCACCACAATTTATCAACTTTCCATTTTTAAGTTTTAGAAGATTCCTGTACTATTGCAAGAATTTTTTTGGATATTAGTTTTATTTATGTTAGAATGTTTAAAAAATTTACCCACAAGTTAGCTAGGACGGTTGATTCTTCGACATATAAAGTAGTGGAATCATTACCCGAGTCTCTATAGTTGTAATATTGCTAATTGATTTGTGAGATTATCCTTGAGTCTGAACAAAATAGACTACAATTGGAAAATACAATCTCCAAATTAAAATAAATATAAATCATCTTCGATCCCGGTTTCATCTCTTGGATGTGGAGGTGCCAAACTTGTGGTTTTATATATCTCGTAGAGTTTTCTGGACTTTTACCTTCAATCAAAACAACAAATAGATCAATAATATATAGTCATACAAAAATACTATAGTAGATAATATATAAAACAAGTGAAGTAAACTTGAACACTGCTGAGTCATATCGAATAACATTGTCCATAAAGGATACTTGTAGTTCTTTCCAGGATTAAACAGCTCATTCATTCTCGATTTAAAAGTGGTAACAGAAACATAAATGCAATATATATATCCAGAAAAATAACACAAAAATAATTGAAGGCTGAAATCATCATATAAAATAATGTATGTATGTGTGTGTATGTTGTTATATATTAGAAAGTGCTTCTTACAAAGGTTAGTCTCAAAGCACAATTCAAAAAAGTTCTATATATAATGAGTTTTATGTTAGACTCATAACACTCATTAACAGTTACAAGAAATCGCCGTTAGCCAAAGTAAAATTAAGGCTATTGAACTCAATTAAGGACGTGTTTGGTATTGTTTTTCAAGCTGCTATCTCAATAAATTTGTCTTACAAACTTTTAATATGTTTATATATTTTAGCTTTGAACAACACATTTTGATCCTTCATACTATATAATTAAGAATTTTCTGACTTTTTTTTTTTCAAAATCAACTCAGCTGCTTATAGCAAAAGCTTGAAAATGAAGCTTTTCAGAAAAACAGATTGTGAAAGCAATCCCAAACTGGCCCTAAAAAAGGTAAACGGCAACACATAATTGCCGAATAAATATGCGGTAATAAAGAGATTTAAAACTCTTTGAATTTGTAACTTGCAAGTCCAATTATTTGACTAAATTATTATATAAATAAAACTCATATATTATATAAAATGATATGTAGCTTTTTTTAAAATAATATAACACAAGTTTCTAACAATCCCCCACTTTTTTAATAAAGCTAAGCGTGAAAAATGCCAGCCCTATTTATTAAATAAGAAAAGAAAATAACAAAAAAATAAAAGAAAAGGAAAAAGGAAAAAAAAGACATAGAAGTAGCAAGAGCCTAAAGAATCGAAAAAAACAACCAAAAAACTCCTTATGTAGGAGAATATCTGTCTGGTTTCCTACGGTCGCTTTGAACTTGCTCTCTAGTTGCAACCGTTAAGCTTTTCTTCTTCTGGACCGAGAATGACTTCCAATTAGAGATGGTAGGAGAATCCACAATGCATGCAGACCTGCTTCCAGTAGAGCTAGAGCCCGTACTCTTGGAGGCAAAGGCAATGATAGAGTCTCCAAAAGCTCTTATACGTGCATTTGGTGATAAACTTCGCTGATTAGTTCTTTTCTTTCTCTTGACTGTTTTCCAAGTATTATCATTCTCCTCAGCCATGTCAACCCTATCAATAATGCCCTCGGCAATTTGCCCATCCAGACAAGGGTGTCTTGCTCTTCCTTCTCTGGATCTACATGATGGCTGAGAATTTGTCCTTCCTTTTCATTCTCTACAATGTCAGCCCATGACTGCTCACCTTCTTAGATGGTAGAAGCTTGCTCAAAAAGCGAATCACTAAAACCACAATCTACGTTCTTATCTGAGAACTCCCCTTCTTCCGATTCACTCTTATCTACATCATGTCATCTGGAAGCTTCTCTCTCCATGTCCCGATCCATATCAACCAAGGGTGACTTCGGAGCAATAGGCTTATCTTGTAGGCAGCCCTCAATGTTACGAAAAATAGAATTTGATGGGACCACGCTTCTAAGACTCTCTTCAAAACTCTTTTGTTGAGGTTTGCTTTTAGTAATTAACTCTAAATTCTGATTTGGGGTAGCAACTTTAGTCGAAGGATTGGTCTTCACAACCTCCTTTTCCTTCTTACTTTTAATAGCTGCGTGAGCTTTATTTCTTTTGCATTCATAAGCTTGGTGGTCAATGGAGTTGCAAACTTTACAGAATTCAGGTAGATTTTCAAAAACAATATCGATCCAGAGTTCATGACCCTCTCTTTCAACCCCAACTGTGGTAGGCAGCGTGCTTGACAAATACGTTCCCTCCATAGTGTCTCTGTCAACTCGTAGTAGAATACCAAAGGCATTGCAAATCTTTGAGAGAATTTTCAGATCCCAATATTCCCATGGCAAGGAATGCAGCCTAACCCAAACTTGTGCATCAGTGGTCGCCTGTGAAAAGGGATCAAAGTCCGGAACCCAAGGTTGGAGCCTGAAAACACCTGGCTTAAGATTAATGCTTCGCTTCCCCCAAACCAAATTTTAATTTCAATTCAGCCAAGCATAATATGATAATGTCCCCACCCAATGGAAATTAACTTCCATTTCGAAGTTAAACCTCATATCATAACCAACCTCTTCCTCAAATCCTCTACCTTCATTGGAGTACTTCCTTTAGCAGCTATCAAACTGCTAATTAATGAATTAGAGCACTGCTACACTCATTTTTCATAGATATACGGACATATTCGAATAGATTTATACCCACACGAGTTGCCGGAATTGTCTTATCCACACGACCTTTCGCAATTTTACCATAAGAGGGCTGAACCAGCTTTATAATTATTGATTTAACACAATTAGAGGTGAAAGAACGCCTATCAAAGAGATGAGAAATATTGAAATCCTCATAAGCAAGGTTGGGTAGGGTTCCCATGCTTAAAAATTTATGTAACAATTGAAAAATTAAAGAAATAATTCGTTATCAAGAACTAATCCAAGACAAGAAAGATTGTCGCAACATAATTAACAACAGAAGAATCAACCAAGAAACGATTAAGAAACCTGGAGGAGATCCAAGAAAAGAGCCAAGAAAGAACCCTAATAAAAAAGAGGGAATCACCGGCGGTGAATCTGATTAAGACTAGCGAGCAGAGGTGCTTCAGAATTAATTGTACAGGCTTTTAATCCCACTCTTGGCTTGATTGCCATAAAAAATATACCAAAAAAGGGTAACGGCGGCTAGGGTTTCACTGAAACCCTTGCAGAGCTCTCTTCGGCCTATATTTTCTTTTTTCTCCTTTTTGTAACAACCCCCCATTTATTTCAAAAGAAATTTTGAGAAAACAATTTTTATGGATATCTAAAGTTTGACATATAATGAATGGCATTGGTATATTTTGGACTATGAACCAATACTTGATAGATAAAATTTGATCTAAGGAATATTTGGTGAAACATAAAATTTCTATGAACCAAATAAGCGTTATTATGGAATAGGGATTTTACCATATCGCACTATACTAAGGTGCTCTCTCTGACAGCATCTTTTTGCACAAAGAGGCTGTGCACCTGCCTGGTCTTTTATAAATGCTCTAGTAGATATTGCCAATATCTCATAAAAGCGGCTCCACTTCATAGTTACATAAGTGATTTCATCAAGTGTATATTGCACTTTATACACCACTCATAAGAGATATGAAATTCATTAAGAGTTTTTTTACATCAACCCCTCAAAATATGCAACATATCACTTCACACATCTAGGATTGGGACAATTTTAATTGTGCTAGCAGAACTAACAAGACTTGTTATTACCCATATGAACTTACTTCATGGGATCTCCAATCACATAAGTTGGGTTCCCGTCTTTACTGATTTCAAGTTGGCTTAAATCTCATCCTCTTTGATGTTTCCGAAATAAATAAATTCTTTTTCAAAATTTATTTCTCAAACTCAATCAAATGATTTGATCAGAATCATCCTTGACTCACATAGTTGACGAACATAATTTCATCTTTAAGTTGTTATTTCACAACAACTATATCTCAAATGTATACATATATTTTTGCCATTAAAGTTCTTATTTCTCAAAATATATCACTACGCCATAGATGGCCTGTCACAACCAGAATTGCTGGTGTTGGATCGAAGTGTTGCAAATTTTGAAGGAAAAAATGATTTTTTGAAACACATTTTGAAAAGTGTTGCAATAGATATTTTTGTTGATTAAATACACCTTCATCGCAACACTTTCAGTCTAACCGTTGCGAAAAACTCTGTGAACAGTGAATAAAAGATGGGTGGGAAGTCTCCTGCTAATTATTTGGACGGAAATTTTTATTAAAAAATAAAAAAATAAAAAATAATTAACAAAATATATAAAGCACAGTTATCTTTTCCTCTCATTTTTCTATCTCACTCGTTCTAAAGCCTAATACCAAATCTCTAATATCATACAAATCCTAAATCTGATCTCTGCTCCATCCTACATCGTGGTTGCCGCACCGCCATCGCTGCTCAGTTCTCACCTCTCCACCGTCATCTCGTCTCTGCCCACCGGTCTAGTGTTTATTTTCTTGTTTCTATCTACATTCTTAGCTTGTTAATTTCGTCATCACGTGTTTATTTTCTTTTGCGTTAGGTTTCTTTCATTTTAAGTGTTTTAGGTTTTCGTTTGACCGATTGGTTTCTTAATTCAAAATTTTTGGATTTGTTTTGGTTAATCGATTTGTTTATTCTCTTATTTGTCAATTGATTGGTTTCATTGGACCGATTACCATTTCTTCTTTCTTCTCTTATTTAATTATTTTGGTTTGAGATTTTGCTTCTTTTATTGAATATTTGGTTTCCATTTTGATCGAATTGTTTCTTGTTCCATCAAATTGGAGTACTTTTTTAATGTCTTTGGGTTTCTGCTCTTGAACATCATATGATTTTGACGCTTGTAACTCACTGATTGTTTTCTTTTGTGCCATTTTTAATTGATTATTTAGCGACAAAAATTACTTCTTTTGGAGTTTCTTTGCATTTTGTAGCTAAGTGCCCTTGAAGGCACTGTATGAAGTCACACCTTGGATGGTGGTTAGGGAAAAAATCATATGTCTGAATTTGAAATTGCAAAGCTGAGAAAAAGGTTAAGGTCACTTTTGAACTCAATTACATTTTCTGTACACCTGAAATGTTTTAAAGCTTGCCTATATTGTGTTCCAAGTTGTAGCTTAGCTGTTTTTCCTTGTGCTTGGTTGTAAGAAAGAAGTTGTAACCACCGCGCTCAAGGAAAGTATGTTGTTTCTTTTTAATACAAGCCTTATTCTAGTTATGCAATCCTGATAACTGAAAGTAGAATATTTATACAATTCTTATTATCACCTTTCTGTGTGATAATTGATAACAGACTCTATAATAGAATTGTGCCACTTGTGCTACACAACAAAATAGCATTAACATTCCTTTTCTTTCCATCTAAATAATATACTATATAGCCTTTCTTCTAGGATTAAAGATTGGATTGAGAAAAGTAGTAACAATTGAAGAGAATAATAGCTTATAACAACTTTACAACTGAAACTAATAACAAGTAACGAAATTAACCAACTTGGAATCTCATTTTCTCTTCCTTGAGTACGTGACAGGATCCTGATGTGTTATGCAAGTGTCATTTGTCGCTTTATTGATTAAATCCTAGTCTGGTTTAGATAGTTTCAGTCAACACATGTGACAATTTAATTACAATAAAACGTGACTAGTTTTTTGCTGTAATTTGTTATGTATCCTTACAATTATTACATATTGCTTAGAGAGGTCAAATTTGAACTCCCTATTTTAAGTTGATATGCCGATGCATGTAACGGGCTAATTACACAAAAAAATTGAGGCAAAAATCAAGTTTAAGCTTTATTGACATCTTTTTCAGATGAGATTTCATAAATTATTCAGAATTATTATCTGTGACCCTTTGCACATATAAATAAATGTCTTATTTTTGCTAAAATGACAAGCTAGACATGTGTTGTGCTCCTTGCGAGCTTTGATAAGCATCAAGCTGTTGTTTTTGTGCTTTGG
>CATIWQ010196847.1:0-18269 GCA_949673415.1 Euphorbia schlechtendalii | reverse complement strand
ATCATATTTTAATCTCCAATAACAAGATGAGAAGTCTATAGGAATCGATATTTAAACATATTAATGAAGTCTTAAAAAATAGAGTATGATATTTATGAAAGGGTAAATTAGTAAATCACCTCATTCGGTTAATTGTTATCTAAAAAACTGTGAATTAGTTAAAACGACAATGAAGTAATAACTAACAAATCAATTTTTCATTGATATATTTTTAGATTTGTAATAGATTGTAGGGTTAAAAGAAGGGAATAAGCTATAGGTTGCCAAACTTTGTTGGCACCTTTTAAATACTCATATAATTTTAGTTTATTTATTTTGTTATTAATCTAATTTACTTGATAAATTTTTATTTAAATTATTAGAAAAAATTAAAATTTAGACATACCATGCTTTCTAATTTTTAATTCATTATACTTTTTAATTTTCAAATCATTATTTAAAAAATAAGAAGTTGTAAAATTGGAATAAAAAAATAACTAAAAGTAGAAATGAAATCATTAGGCTTTGGTCCAGTGGTCATTATTCTTGAAGAATTCAAGAAGGATGGGATTTCGAGTTCAAACCCTACAAACAACAAAAATGACACATTATTTGTAAAAAATGAAAATGAAATAATTTTCTAAATTTAACATACTCTAAAATTGTCACTTTTAAGTCAATATAAAAGTATACATGAATTTAGCTTTTATTTATAATTAAACTAAGATTTTTACCTTTATTATTGAATAGTTTAAAAATTAAATTTTTTGTTGTTTTTAATTTAATTTGTAATAGTTTTTAATAACCTTTATAATATTTTTAACAATAAAATTCAAATGCATTGTTGATTTGTTAAAAGAATAAAAAAATAAACACTAAAATACTAAACTAAAATAACATATTTTCTGTTTTTTTATAATTCTTATTTGAATAATGGAAAACTGGAAAAATTAAAAAATGAAAAGAAAACAGAAAATAAAAAATAAAACAGTTTTCTAAAACTAAACATGCCCCTTTTTACTTGAAAGTGAAATTTGTTGTGTTTCATATTTTTTAAAAGTTTGGGGTATGTTTCATTTTCATTTTCTAGTTTTCATTTCATATTTTTTTATTTAAATGAAAAACATATTCATTTTTTTTTAGTTTTTCAATTTTCATTTTCTATGTTTCAAAATCATAACTATTTGATTTTAAGTTTTGAAAAAATCACAAATTAATTAATAAAACACAACAATCTAAATTTATTTACAACAAAATTGTCATAAAAAATACTCTAATTTTATTAAAAATGTGCAAATGTTGTGAAAAATAATAGCCCAAATATGTTATAGAAAAATTAATGAATAAAAGTAGAAATAAGTTTGGGAAAATTTAATAAATGTACCAATTGGGATTCGAAATTACTATTGTATGTATGTTTCTGAATATGACTATCACACTCTGCTGTTTTTAAACTTTCCAATTACACAATATACGCTCTATATAAACCCAGTTTCCTTTCTAAAAATCACTCGACTCCCATAACCAAATTGGCCTCTCTTCTCTTTCAATCAAAGACTGCAACATATATAGGTTTTCAAAAGGCAAATCACGATTATTCTTCTTTGCATTAATCAAGTAAAAATCGTTAACTGAACCAAGCTTAATTAGTTTGAATTTCGATATGTTTGAGTTATAATCAAAATAGATTTGAATTGATTGGAGATTTGTATCATAATGAATTTGGTTTTGAATTGAATTGAATCGATTTGAACTTTAGTTTTCAAAATCTATAAAATGCATCACATTCCGGTGTTAATACATTGCTACAGAATATGGACTGACGATTTCAAATTCATTTGATACAAAGTTGCTGACATTGTAATGTTGAATTCTTCAAGTTTTTCCTAATTCAAACAAAATCTGATTGAAAGCCTGAAGATAGATGATGAAAGAGAAGATTTGAAGATTGAGTTTCAAGTTACAAATGGAGATCCTACCATGGAAATTAATTGCGATATGTTCCTGTATTTTTCCTCTCCTTCAAATCTCAAAGCAAAGTGATGAACTATTATTTTCTATGTATCACAAAGTTTTCTAAAGCATTTGCAATTGTTGAAGGTAAACTTATTTTTTCAAGTTGTTTCTGTAAATTTGGTAGAATGTTGGTATTTAGTAGAATGTTGGTATTTAGTAGAAATTGATGTTGTTTTGATAAACTTATAATGTAGTTAGATTAGACTTGAACTTGAATGATGTGCTTTTTTTATTTATAATTTAAACATGCATTATTGGTAATTGCCAGCACGAATAAGGTTGTTATGTTGAAAAATTATTCATATACTAGGTTCCTACCAACTCTCTACCAGTTTGTGTAATACCAAGTGTTTTTAACCATAATAACTTGAAATAAAATATTGACTAAACAAATTCTTAAATAAACAAGTTATAAAGGCACTTACAGTTTTTTGGCAATGCAAGGGTGTTTTTTTACTATTGGACTAGGTTTTTCAAACCTGATTTCGACATTTTACGAATTTTTCTGACCAACTGGTAGACAGCTAGTAGAATACTAGTATTGACATGTTTTCAAGCATACATGTGCCTAATTTATGTTAGTATAATAGTAGTAACTTCTGGAGTGAATGAGTGCAGCAAGGAAAAAAGCCTATAAGCTATTATTTGCAAGCGACGGCAACACAAATCAAAGGCTGAAGCCAAAAGCCAAATAGGAATAGGATTATGATATGCACGGGCAATCCAATGATTGTGCAACTTTCTTCTATTAGTGACAAAGAAAAAAAGGGCACATAGACCATACTCAATTGATGAGCCAGCCCTCCACACTACGTTATTATTAGTATGGAAGTTTATGGGCAAGGGTCGCACTGTTATCCTTCTTTACAAGAAAAAGATGCCCAAGATCTCTTGCGTCATGCAGACATGCTTGATTCTCATCCTTTGGACACTCCTCGTACTAGTGGTACCGAGCTTCCTATAGCACTTCTCTATCTGATCCCTGCTATTTTATTCTTCTATTTAAGTGTGAGGAAAAAGACTTTCATGCTTTATGGTCTAAATTCAACGAATAAAAAATCATTTATTTCCGAGCTTCAAGATTTAGGTCGGGTGTATACCCATTCATTCCCGAGGCCAACCATTACCTTAGCTTTTTTTAATTCGTCTTTAGACTCTTAATAGGATGATGGTCTTAGTTTTGAAAATAGTTCCTATACCAGCTCCTTAATAGCTCATTACCAAATGTTTCAATTCAACAACTTTTCTGAAATATAATTATGCACATTTGGTAGGAATATAGTAGAATGTTGGTATTCATTAATAACAGATGCAATTTTGATAAAAAAAACTATTAACTGTTAGATTGGATTTGTTAAAGTTGTTTAACTTTCAATCAAGTTATATATGATTGATGTGTTTTTGGTTTGATTTGTATGTCACATATTGATTTTTAGTTGATTCATGCATAAATGGCACTAGGTTGCCATGAATGAGGTTGTTTTGTTGAAAAATTGTTCATATACTAGGTTCCTACCATATCTCTACCAGTTTATGCAATACCAAGTTGTTTTGAAACATAATGACTTGAAATCAAAAATTGACTAAATAAAATCTAAACTAGATAAGTTTTAATGCATTTAAAATTGTTTTCAGCAATACAATGGTGCTTTATTACTATTGGACTAGGGTTTTCAAATCCGATTTCAACGTTGTACTCTTTTTTCTGAGTATCTAGTAGATAGCCGGTATATTGCTGGTATTGACATGTTTTCAAGCATATATGTGCAAAAATTATGGTCTTTTGACATCATTAGTGTCAAGATCTAAGAACTTTCTGTCTGGGGGAAACAATGAGCACACAAATAAATGATATACTTCATGAGCTTGACACCACCTCTAACCCAAAACCTTAAGGTTGTGGGTTAATGGGTCCTTCTCAATTATATATCATTTACTTAACTCATTAACTTTCCATGTGGGATACTCAACTCACACTTACCCAACAATCTTCCCCTCAAGTGTGAGTTATCACCACATTCGGTTTAAGATCGTGCTCCCCCTTGAGCACAACCCCGCTTAAACAAGCCACAGTAGCCGTGATTATTGGATTCTGAAGTAGAAATAAAGTTTTGAAGGTTCTGAGTTCAGAAGCACAAATGTCTTAGAAGCGCGAAGATGCCTCAGAAGAACAGAAGTTATCAGAGGAAGCTCAAGACTTCAAAAGACTATTAAAGACTAAAGACCATAAGTAAATAAGTAGAAGTCCTTTTGAATAAGTTAAGAGGGTAACTTAGTCTTTTGGCGTTAAAAGACACGGATGCTGCACTCACATTAAATGCCATCGCGCGCTTTTGTACCTCAGCCTGGTAAAGGACAAAAGTTGTTGGGATCCTAAGAACACAAACATTCTTGCAAATCGCATAAGCAAATAATCGTATATGTGGGACCCAAAAAATAGACTTGGCGTGGATTCGAAATAGACTTGCCTTCTCAAACGGATTCTTAACAGAAACTTAGATGAGAGATAATGAGCAATCCAAGAAAAACAGAAACATTCTCTCCCTTTATAAAAGGATGTTATCCGCCATTGAAGAAGGTTGCCGAATCTATTCAATACTCAAGAGTGAAATTAAGCTTCAAAAACTCACTGTAATCTACTTCTGAATCAAAAATAGTAAACACATTTCTCTTTTATATGTTTGTAATCGAGCTTACTGAAACAAAGTTCAGAAGCTCATCTCCTTGATTCTAAAAACCATTTATAAAGTACTAGTTGAGGGTAAGTTAGTGTGAGGGAGCTTAGAAATCTTAAGAGGAAGGTACTCTGCAAGATATGAAGCTTGGAGCCTTAGATAGAGTTGGAAGGAACTTCTATATTGGTATAGCTTAGAAAAGTGAAGGTTGTTGGAGGGTATATCAGCTAAACTTTGTAAAAGGTTTTCTCTTCACCAGAAGAAGAGTACTTAGTGGATTAAATCTTGGATTGGAGATTCCAAGGACTAGATTAGGAAGATGCTGAACCAGGATAAAAATCATTGTTTGCAATTTCTATACCTTGCATTACTTTTTGTATTGAAGTATAAATCACATTTAAAGATTAAGGCCTTAGAAAAGGGGAACTCTGAGTAAAACACTCTTACTCAGAAGCATCTACAGAAGCTAGTTTCACCCAACTTCTGAAGCAATACTTGAACTCGAAAAAAGAGTCATTCACCCCTCTCTAACCTATTTTACATCCTACTGGGTCCAAAAATTGGTATCAGAGTAAGGCTCAATTAAAAAGATTTAACATATCTTGAGTAAACGATCAACATGGGTGAAAATAGCTTAAAGCATCTGCATGGTAACATAACCACACAGATTCTTCCTGAAAGATTATCTATATCTAGACCTACTCTATTCTTCGGACATAATTATACATTCTAGAAGAACAGAATGAAGAACTTCATCCAGTCTCAAGACATGTATTCTTTGCTCGCTATAGCCAATGGACCTTACATTCCTATTATTATAGAAGATGGAGTTACTTCTCCAAAATCAGAAAGTGAATACAACGATGCTGACATAAAGAAACTGCAGAGCAATGCTGCAGCTATTAATTTTCTTCATTGTGCTTTAGATGCTGCAGAGTATAACAAAATCTTAGGATGTGAAAGCGCTTGAGAGATCTGGAAGAAATTGGAAGTGACCTATGAAGGAATAGACAAAGTTAAAGAATCAAAGATCAAATAGAATCCGTGACTCCATGAGCTGTTCGAGATGGTGGAGAATAGATCTATATCCAGCATGAATGCCAGATTCAACAACATCATCAACGAGTTCAAAAAACTGGGAAATTTTTTTTAGAAGATGAACAAGTGAAGAAAATCCTTAGAAGTCTGATAGAGAAGTGGCAGGCTAAAAAGATTACGATAGAAGAGGCTCAAGACCTCACCACATACAGGTATGATGAGTTAATTGGATATCTAATTACTCATGAAATCTCCATGCAAAATTTTCAACAGAAGGACAAAGCTAAAGGTGAAGGAAGTAAAGCAATCATCCTTAAAGCAGAAGCTGTAGATGATAGCTCTGCAAAAGATGATGAGGAAATGGCAATGCTAGCTAGAAAGTTCAGAAAGTTCATGAAAAGAAATTCAAAGACTCCCCTAAAATACCAGAAGAAAGGAAGCCTTCCTTAGGAATCAGACTTTCAAAAGAAAGATTTGTCAAAGAACAAATTCAGATGATCTAAAGAAACTTCTAGAGGGAGAATAAAAGACCGTCGTCTGCTTTGAATGCCATCAAGAAGGACATATCAAGTCCAGCTGTCCTAAGCTCAGAAAGGAAAAAGGAAAGAAGGCTATGGTGGCAACCTAGAGCGATAGCAACAACGAAAGCTCTTCTAAATCATCCGGAAATGAAGAAGAAGTTGCATAGATATACTTTATGGCAACCCACGACATGAGTCCAATAGTTGAATCATGGTACAGAAGCACAAAAAGGGACAAATCATGTCAAGAAAATGAGGTAAACTCTAAATTTAAAATTCCTAATAAAACTATGAAAATACTTGCTCAGATCTATAAACAGGTGAAAAAGAACAAGAAACACATGAAGCTTCTAGAAAAAGACTTTGAAGACTTCTGCATTCATGATAGAGCCAGAGATAACACAGCCAAAGTAATCTATAAAAGATAAGGAGAACTCGAAGCAGAAGTTTAGAAGAATAAGAAGGAACTAGTTCTAGTGGGCATAAATGCAACTGATCTTAGCAGAAGAGTAATGTTGCTCAAAGGACATTTATCAAGAAAGATCACTATGCCTAGTAAAGTTTATTCTCAAAAGAAGGATCAACCATAGAAGATAAACCTTCCTCAAAAGGCAAAACCATAGCAAAGAATGTACCAGAGTCAAGCCTCAACCTCTAAGCAACGAAACTCTTAGCAGTATGGATACAACTATGATGCTAACTATCATCACCGAAGAGAAGGTAGCTAGAGATAGGTTCAAAGAAATCCCCATATCAAAAGGAAAGGGATACCTCAAAGGCAACCCAGATCAGGAACCATTCGATCTCTGTCCACCTCCCAAGGCTCAGTAGAAGGAAGTAGTAAAACTTTACTGTAACTTAAGTGGAAAGAAAATCCATACATCTGCTATGTGTAGACATAAGAGTGGATATTATGATATTTATACTTAGCCTAACTTAATTTGCAATGCCCCCGAACCCAAGGGAAATTGGGTTCAAAGATTCTAACCATTTCCTTTTGCAGGTAAGTCTTTGGTCAGCAGAATGTAAACAAATTTGGTATATAGATAGTGGTTCTCAAGATATATGATTAGAGATGAAAGTTCATTCATTTCACTAGAACACAAAAGATATGAAGCTTTGGGGATAACAAGAGAGGAAAGATCATTAGAAAAGGAACCATCGGATCTGAAATAAAGATAGAAGAAGTCTCATTAGTAGATGGATTGAAGTTCAATCTTCTGAGTGTCGCTCAACTATGTGATCAAGGAAGAAAAGTGATCTTTGACTCAAAAGGATGCTCCATCATGGACTGTAAGACTAATTAAACTCTTCTTTATTCTCCTATAATAAATAATGTATTTATAATAAAATTAAATGACAAAACTAAGAGAGATATCTGTTTACTGTCCAAAGAAGAGGAATCTTGGCTATGGCACAGACGATTTGTTCATGTAAACACGAATCTTCTAACCAAATTAGCCAAAGAAAAACTTGTTGAGGGTCTACCAAGTCTAAACTTTGAAAAGGATCATCTATGTAATGCATTCTAGTATGGAAAACAATTTAAAAAGAGTTTTAAATCTAAATCTAAGTTTTCTACAAAAAGAGTGTTATAACTTGTCATATAGATCTTTTTAGCCATGTTCAACCTATGAGCATGGGTGGACACAGATATACCATGGTAATAGTAGATGACTTTTCCAGGTATACATGGGTTGTCTTGCTTAGTAGTAAGGATGAAGCCCTATGAACGATTCTCCAAATTGTGAAACAGATTAGAAGTAGAACAAAATGTTTTACTCTCTAAAATAAGGAGTGATTGATCGCAATGTTTTGACTATACTAATTCTGAGGGCTTATATTCAGTGATGATGCCAAAAAACTTATTCCCCACTTTTCTACCGATAAGATAAAAGTTCAAAATATGAACATGTGTTGTCAATACCGCTTATCAAAATAGAAAAATGGTGACCACTGTAAGTATACAGTTTTGATGTAGTTTTAAAAGATATCGATCCCACAGGGAAGGGATTCGGTTCTTAAGACCAACTAGAATTACAGGGTAAACGAAAATAGGTACTTTTTTATTAGAGGGTTTGGAAGATAGACAGATGAACAGATAGATGTATGAACAGACTTGAGAAGATGTAAAATATATAGATATTCCCTAAGAACAAGTTTAGTAGAGAAAAACATGCAAAATCATCAAGAATATTTCGTACACTAAATAACTTCAACAGATACGGTTCTAGATGCCCTAATATTCAATAATTTGTTGCAGAGCAACACATGAGATGACTTTTCTAAGTCTAGGGTAAACGAATTATGACACTTATAAGAACCTGGATAACAATATTACTATGCTTAGTACGGGTCGCTCTCACATAGCTATATTTAGCAAGTTACCACTCCAAAAATGTTGGCTCACTAAACAGCGTTATAATCACAGATCCAGTGATTATACACAATCTTGTTAACCCCCAAATCACTCTTAAAGTTAACTCGAAAGCATATAACTTGATTAATATAAATGACGCAAGATGAAATACTCGTTATGACACATAGACATATCACAAACTTTAAAATAGAAAGTATAAGCAGAAAACAAAGTAAAGTTGTAAGGTATGCAAGTGAAACCTAAAGTTGATCAAACCGTATCTACTCTTTTATGGGAGTCGTCAATTCCCGCAATTCCTGCGTTTACTTTGCATTTGGTCTCGACTCGTACAGAACCTCCGATAGGATGCTATTCTTTGTGAATTTCGAATGAAACAATGTTGAAGAACGAAAACTTTTATTGATAAGTGCTTTACAATTACACTCATATAACAAACGCTTGAATTCATGTAGAAATATAGTGATCGAAATAGGAATCGACTCACTTATGCATTTTTCTCACTAAGACTTTGAACTAGCGAAATCTATATAATTTCTACTCTCATTCTATGCATACATGTCTAACATGTATCACACACTATTAATCCACTCTCTCTGGCTCTCTCTACGAAAATGGTTGAGTTTGAACCCTATTTATAGAGTACGAAGGGTTGCGGAGTCGTGTCCATTGGTGAAGAGTTATATCACTTCATTGTGATTAGATGCGAAGTCTTATCCTTATCCACAATGGAAAGGCACCTTTTCATATTGGTTGACTTTCAAAAGGTGTCTTTTCGGTTGGTAGTTGATGGCGGTTAATCGTTGTTATCTAGCGGCTGGTAGTTGATAAGAGATAACAAATAACCGTCACAAGTCGCGACCGCGAATTACATGTCACGATCGTGACTAATGGTTGATAACTTTCTATTGTGAAGAATAACAAGTCACGACCGTGAATGGGTGTCACGACCATGAACAATGCTTTTCTTCAAAATTCTTCTTACAACTTTACCGATCTTCGACAGCTTCGATCCTAAGCCAAATCCTTGTGTTCCACACATCTTTTGCACCTTTTTCACTCTTTTTCCATAGAATTCCACTTTTGATCATTTTACTCCCAAGATTTACCTAGTTTCTACATTTGCATAAAAAACAACTACATACCACGTGAAATCTTTTATATGAAGTATAAAATGAAACAAAACCATATAGTTTTATGATTGAAAATGTCATGATAATAAATGTAAATATACAGTTATCACACCCCCACACTTAACTTTTGTCTTTTCCTCAAGGTAAAAACAATAAAAGTGTATAAATTAGTATTCAAGTTCGTACCTCATTTGGCGAAAGACTATTGTAGTGAGTATCACATTCCCACGTTGCATAAAGTTCAAGTAAAAGTTCGAAATTTCCCACAAATTAGTAATGTACAATTTATATAGCCCATTTGCATACCTTTGCTCTTAATGGAGGGTCAACCGAATTGCCTCTTCATATAAGTGTTATATGCTTACTCGAATATTTCCTTCTCTCTAATATAAAGTATAAAGGACAAAAGGAGCACACTTTGGAAAGTTTGATGTCAAGGCATTTTTAAGTAACCTAAGATGTTAAAACACTCTTAGTGGTTGCATTTTATGCTCCATTCCACTCTCCCCTTTTTTAGTGGTTGCATTTTATGCTCCATACTACTTTCTCTCATTTTTTTTCTTTTAAGCATATGTTTTTGAAGTACAGATTTGTACTTTGCACACATTTTTCATGCTATGCTACTTTTTCTTTTTTCACTCATTAAATGGTTGCAGTTTCTACTTCATACCATTCCTCACCTTTTCCATAACTCATTGGTTATCCTCTCTTTCTTTTGATTTTTCACTCTTAACACCCTCATCCTTTATTGATCGGTTTCAAAGTATTATGGCTATAGTTTCCCAACACATTAAACACACTCAATACTTATAGGACGTATTCGAGAAATGCATATAAAACTCATAGTAAGAACACTACTAGATATTACTGCACTACTAACTTATCGGTAGCATTAAACTAAAACTATATAACTTATACCAATTCATGTTGCATTGAAATATATATCGAAACTTACTTGGAATGTTTCTTTTGAATGTTACTCACAACTCATCATTGCCAAATACTAAATATTGTTCGAAAATCTCACACTCTCAACATGTTGTCATACTCGAAAAAATTTATTCGAAATATGCACTAACATAAAACTTGAAATTACTAACACTCATAATAACCTTGGAACATATGTTAGTATAGTTTAGGTATGGATAATGTATAAAGAACACAAAAATAAAAAAATTTTCAATTTCTTCAATTTTTTTAATTTTATTTAATTTTTTTAATTTTGATATTTTTTACAAATGCTCCCTCACTTTAAAGAACACAATGTCTACATTGTGTGAGTTTTTAATAAAATAACAACTAACTAGTCTAAAAATAAAAAGTAAAGAAAAGAGTAAACCCGTTTCTTTTGTGAAGGAGAATTTGGGGCACTTGTCGCCATCACAAAGGCCTGTCGCGATTGTGATTTCCTTCAAAATAGGAATAGAAGGTTTTGCTGTATAACTTCACGATCGTGATTTATAGTCGTGATCGCGACCTTCTTTAATCCTTCTATTTCTTCAATTTTTAGACTTAGTACCATAGTCTCCCAATATTTGATCTCTAGAACGCATTTGCCTTCCCTTTTAACGACGCTAAAAACTTGTTCGCAAGGTTTTGACTGTACTAATTCTGAGGGCTTATATTCGGTGATGATGCCAAAAACCTTGTTCCCCACTTTTCTACCGATAAGATAAAAGTTCAAAATACGAACAGGTATTGTCAATACCGCTTAGGAAAATAGAAAAATGGTGACCGCTGCAAGCGTACAGTTTCGATGTAGTTTTAAAAGATATTGATCCCACAGGGAAGGGATTCGGTTCTTAAGACCAACTAGAGTTATGGGGTAAACGAAAATAGGTAATATTTGATTGAAGGGTTTGGAAGATAGATAGATGAACAGATAGATGTATGAACAAACTAGAGAAGATGTAAAATATATAGATATTCCCTAAGAACAAGTTTAGTAGAGAAAAACATGCAAAATCATCAAGAATATTTCGTACACTAAATAACTTCAACAAATACGGTTCTAGATGCCCTAATCTTCAATAATTCACTGCAGAGCAACACATGAGATGACTTTTCTAAGTGTAGGGTAAACGAATTATGACACTTATAAGAACTTGGATAACAATATTACTATGCTTAGTATAGGTCGCTCTCACATAGCCATATTTAGTAAGTCACCACTTCAAAAATGTTGGCTCACTAAATAGCGTTTTAATCACAGATCCAATGATTATACACAATCTTGTTAACCCCGAAATCACTCTTAAAGTTAACTCGAAAGCATATAACTTGATTAATATAAAATGACGCACGATGAAATACTCCTTATGACACATAGACATATCATAAAATTCAAAGTAGAAAGTATAAGCAGAAAACAAAGAAAAGTTGTAAGGTATGCAAGTGGAAGCTAAAGTTGATCAAACCGTATCCACTCTTTAATGGGAGTCGTCAATTCCCGCAATTCCTGCCCCTACTTTGAATTCAGTCTCGACTCGTACAGAACCTCCGCTAGGATGCTATTCTTTGTGAATTTCGAATAAAAGAATGTTGAAGAATGAAAACTTTTATTGATAAGTGCTTTTCAATCACACTCATACAACAAAAGCTCAAATTTGTGTAGAAATATAGTGATTGAAATAGGAATATAATTACTTATACATTTTTCTCGCTAAGACTTTGAACTTGTGAATTCTATATAATTTCTACTCTCTATCTATATATACATGTCTAACATGTATCACACATTATTAATCCACTCTCTCTGCCTCTCTCTGTGAAAATGGTTGAGTTTGAACCCTATTTATAGAGTACGAAGGGTTACATCTATCCAAACAAAGAGTCATGTCCATTAGCGAAGAGTTGCATTACTTCATTGTGATTGGATGCGAAGTCTTATCCTTATCCACAATGGAAAGGCACCTTTTCATGATTAGTTGACTTTCAAAAGGTATCTTTTCGGTTGGTAGTTGATGGCAGTTGATCGTTGTTATCTGGCGGCTGGTAGTTGATAAGAGATAATAAATAACCATCACAAGTCACGACCTCGAATTACATGTCGCGATCATGACTAATGGTTTACAACTTTCTATTTTGAAGAATAACAAGTCGCGATCGTGAATGGGTATCACGACCGTGAACAATGATTTTCTTCAAAATTCTTCTTGCAACTTTACTGACCTTCGATAGCTTCAATCCTAAGCCAAATCCTTGTGACCTATGCATTTTTTGCACATTTTTCACTCTTTTTTCATAGAATTCCACTTTTGATCATTTTACTCCCAAGATTTACCTAGTTTCTGCATTTGCATAAAAAACAACTACATATCACGTGAAATCTTTTATATGAAGTATAAAATGAAACAAAACCATATCGTTTTATGATTGAAAATGTCATGATAATAAGTGTAAATATACACTTATCAGTGATCATGGCAGTGAATTCGAAAATATGCTACTTGCAGGATTTTGTGTGCTAGAGGCATTGAGCAAAGGTTCCCCATTTTGGGGATATCCCCAAAATGGGGAACTAAAATGGGGAATGGTGTGCTCCAACCATTCCCCATTTACCTTATACCCAAAATGGGGTTCCCCATATATGGGGAACCCCATTTTGGGGAATAGTTATTATATTAATATTTTTTTTAGTTTTGATTTAATTTAACGTGTTTAATATTTTTTTGGTTATTGGGAATAGATTTGATGTAAATAAATTAATATAATAATAAAATATTATTACTTTATTGGTATCTGAAATGGGGAATTGAAAATGAGGAAGATTGTTGGAGCAAAAATACTGTAGATCCTGCAAAATGGGGTTTAGGGAATGGAAAATGGGGAAAATGGTTGGAGTTGCCCTTACACTCCCCAACAAAATGGGGTTGTTGAGAGAAAGAACAGAAGTATAGTTGAAATGACTCGATCCATGCTTAGTGATAATAGCCTACCAAAATATTTTTGGGTAGAGGCCATAAACAATGCATGTTATATTTTAAACAAAGTCAATATAAGGTCAATTATTGAAAAAACTCCTTATGAAATCTAGAAAGGAATAAAACCCAAGATTGGTTATTTTAAAGCCTTTGGATGCAAGTGTTTTATACTTGAAAATAAAGAACAACTAGGAAAACGTGATCCTAAATCTGATGAAACTATTTTCCTTGGCTATTCAACACATAGCAAAGCATACAAAGTCTTTGTCAAAAGAACAACATCTCTTGAAGAGTTAGTACATATAGATTTCTATGAGACTAATCATACAGGTAGGAGAATTAGCTCAGAGGAAGATGAAGAATTAATCTCACATAAACCATCCTCTGAATCAGAACATGGAAAATCCTCAGAAAAAAAGAACCATCCAAGCTAAACTTTTCAAACTAAGGAAATGAAGATCATGTTCTAGAAGAAAAAGAAAACCTTTCTCATCATGATCTACCCAAAGAAACAAAAACCAAGAAGAATCATCTAGAAAGATTGATTCTAGATGCACCTCAGAATCCTGTACCCATTAAAGGACAACTCAGCTAAATGACAAGTCATCCTGCATTTGTCTCTATCATTGAACCAAAGAAATTCGAAGATGCTGAACATGATGAAAGCAAGATGATGGCAATGCAAGAAGAACTTTACCAATTCACCAGAAATAATGTATGTGACTTAGTTCTAGCACCGAAAAATAAATCCATTATTGGAACTAAGTGGGTTTTCAGAAATAAACTAGATGAAGAAGGAAATGTAATAAGAAATAAAGCAAGACTTGTGGCTTAAGGATACAATTAATAAGAAGGAATCGATTATGATGAAACTTTCACCCCAGTAGCCAGAATTGAAGCCATAAGGATCCTCCACGCCTTCACATCTCATATGGGGTTTAAACTATACCAAAGTGATGTAAAAATCACCTTTCTAAATAGAGTTATTATCGAAGAAGTATATGTCAAGAAGCATCCAGGATTTGAAGATTCAAAGTATCCTTGTCATGTATTCAAATTGAAGAAAGCCTTGTATGAACAGAAACAAGCTCCAAAGCTTGGTATGAAAAGTTGACAAGTTTTCTCATCTCCAAAAGATACATCAAAGGAAAGATTGACACAACATTATTCATCAAAGGAAGAAACAAGGATATTCTTCTTGTACAAATCTGTGTTGATGACATTATATTTGGAGCCACTGATGAGAAACTATGCAGAGAATTCAGCTCTCAAATGAAGAATGAATTTGACATGTCTATGATGGGAGAATTAACCTTCTTCCTTGGACTCCAAATCAAGTAAAGCTCAAATGGTATATTTATCAATCAATCCAAATATACCAAGGAGATTATGAAGAAATTTGGCATGGAAGATGGAAAAGAAATGTCAACTCTAATGGCCTCAAAAACTATTCTCAGCAAAGATCCGAAAGGAAAGAAAGTAGATCAAAAGCTATTTAGTGGAATGATTGGATCTCTTTTATATCTTACAACAAGCAGACCAGACATTCACTATGCTTTATGCTACTATGCAATGTATCAAAGTGATTCAAGGGAATCACATCTGAGCGTTATAGAAAGAATCCTGAGATATCTTCTTTGAACCATAGAAGCTGGATTATGGTATCCAAATAATGGTGATTTCTCACTTAAAGGATTCACTGATGCTGATTATGGAAGAGATTAATTGGAGAAAAAGAGTACTACTGGAGGATGTCATATTCTTGGAAATTGCATTGTCTCTTGGTACAACAAGAAACAAACCTCTATAGCCTTGTCAACCATAGAAGTTGAATTTATGGTTGGAGGGAGTTGTGTTGCTCAAGTCTTATGGATCAAACAATAGCTAGAAGATTATGGAATCCAGTCAGAATGTATTGATTCTCTACGACAACAAAAGTGTAATTGATCTATCAAAGAATCCCATTCATCATAGTAGAATGAAGCATGTCAACATCAGACATCACTTCATAAGAGATCGTTTTCTAAAAAAGACTTGAAATTAGTAAATGTCTCTATGGAGGATCAAAGGGCTGATATTTTCAAAAAACCTCTTAGCAAAGATCAATTTACCTTCCTCAGAAGAGAAATTGGTATGAGTAATCTAGTGTGAACATTACTTAGAAGATAATATACATACTCAAAAGAAGAACATATCCCAGAAGTAATGGCTATCCTTTGAAAATAAGCGGAGCGCTATACCTCAGAAGATTCAACCGGCAAACTGTACCGTTTTTCAAAATTCAAAAACCCAAAATCCAAACTAGATCTTTAAGATTAAACTATTCAAATTCTACCGTCAGTTTAAGCCTACTTAACCTATGTATGTTTTAGACAGTAAATGCTGAAACCGCCATAATTTATTCTGGCTTATTACCTTTCTATCCCTTTGTAACCTACATTATAAATAAGTGATAACTGTTCACATTCAAATCACTTTACCAAAATTCCTTGAATTCTCTAAGTTCTCTAAAAATTCTTTCTCTTAAGTTAATTCTAAAAATCTTTCAAAAACCTCGATCAAATGGCACACCCAAAAGATCAAAATCCTCCAAAGTTACCCCTAAAGAACAAGTGATAATCAAAATCCCTCCAAAGACCTTTACTCCTATTCTATACAGGTCAAATCCCACTACCACTATCTCCCAACGGTATCTAATAGATAACTCATTTCTAGAAGCTATACCCTTTACAAAAACCATAGCATTCCACCAACTCGAAACTTGGTTAAAGCTGAAAGAACTAGCATTCCCAAATATTTTTGTTGAGTTTTACAAAAATTTGCAAAGATGCACCGTGAGTGATGAGGAGTTGAAGACGGTGGTGAAGGGAAAGGAGATCACAATCACGCCATCATTATTGGCAAAATTGTTGAATATAAAGGATGAGGGGATTACCCTTAGAATAGGGTGTGAAGAGACCTCTAAGCATGATAAAAAGGCATACATTCTTAAAGGGTAGTTTAGGGAAAAGATCAGCACTCATATGCCCCAACAACCAAGGTACTAGAAGTTCATCATGGCTCATCTTCTACTTTAGAAGATGAACTCCACAAAAGTAGTATCAAGCTATGATTGCATTTTGTTTCATTTGGTAGAGAAGAGGAAGGTCAACTGGCTTGTGATAATCATGCAGCACATGCTTCACCATAAGTTCACACTTGGTGGTTTAGTCAACATGATAGTTGATAAATGTATAATTACACTTATTATGATGATATTTTCAACCATAAAATGATATGGTTTTATTTCATTTTATACTTCATATAAAAGATTTCACGTGGTATGTAGTTGTTTTTGATGCAAATGCAGAAACTAGGTAAATCTTGGCAGTAAAATGATCAAAAGTGGAATTCTATGGAAAATGAGTGAAAAAGGTGCCAAAAGATGCGTGGAACACAATGATTTGGCTTAGGATCGAAGTTGTCAAAGATCGACAAATTTGCAAAGAAGAATTATGAAGAAATAGCATTTCACGATCGTGACACTTATTCATAGTCATGACTTGTGACAATTAATGGTTATCTCTTTTCAACTACCAACCGTCAGATAACAACGATCAACTGCTATCAACTACCAACTAAAAAAACACCCTTTGGAAGTCAACCAATCATGAAAAGGTGCCTTTCTGTGCCTTTCTAAAGTGGATGAGGATGAATCTTTGAATCCAATCAAAATGAAGTGATGCAACTCTTCACCAATGGACATGACTCTTCTTTTGGATAGACGTAAACCTTTATACTCTATAAATAGGGTTCAAAACTCAACAATTTCATGGCACATGTGGTGCATGGTTATGGTATGAATAAAAGGTATTGAATGATAGTATACGTGTATAGATAGAGAGTGAAAATATCTAGATTTCGCTACGTTCAAAGTCTTACTGAGAAAAATGTATAAGTGATTCGATTCCTATTTCGATCACTATATTTCTACACAAATTCGAGCGTTTGTTGTATGAGTGTAATTGCAAAGCACATATCAATAAAAGTTTTCATTCTTCAACATTCTTTTATTCGAGATTCACAAAGAATAGCATCCTAGCAGAGGTTCTGTACGAGTCGAGACCGGATTCAAAGTAGATGTAGGAATTGTGGGAATGAACAACTCCCATTAAAGAGTGGATACGGTTTGATCAACTTTAGCTTTCACTTGCATACCTTACAACTTTACTTTGTTTTCTTCTTATACTTTCTATTTCGAAGTTTATGATATGTCATAATGTGTATTTCGTGTTGAGTCTTTTATATTAATCAAGTTATATGCTTTTGAGTTAACTTTAAGAGTGATTTCGGGGTTAACAAGATTGTGTGTAATCACCAGATCTATAACTATAACGTTGTTTAGTGAGCTAACATTTTTGGAGAGGTAACTTGCTAAATATGGCTATGCGAGTGTGACTGTACTAAGCATAGTAATATTGTTATCTAGGTTCTTAAAAGTGTCATAATTCATTTACCCTAGACTTAGAAAAGTCATCTCATGTGTTGCTTTGCGATGAATTATTGAATATTAGGGCGTCTAGAACCGTATTCGTTGAAGTTATTTAGTGTACGAAATATTCTTGATA
>CATIWQ010196836.1:0-10272 GCA_949673415.1 Euphorbia schlechtendalii | reverse complement strand
AACTCGAGATACTTTTGCATGAAAGTTATGTAGAAATCAAAGAATATAACAAAGAGAAATTCATTAAAATTATGGCGGTAGATGGTGCTTTTCTAATGCAGTTATTGTTGATAATCTATTATGAAGAATTCGAAATCAATGATCGAATTTTCGGAAGACAACAACTGTACATAAATGTGAGGTATGATTTGTTATTGATTGAGAATGAAATTCCTTTCTTTTACCTTGAGCACTTGTTTTTGCTGTACAAGAAATCAAATAACATTGGTGAAGAAGTTACCATGATGAAAATAATGAAAAAAATTTTATGCCAAGAAGCAACTCCATGGAAATCGTGCGTGATCAATGATATTGTAACAGAAGTAAGAGTATATCATCTTCTCCACTTATTAATAATCTGTCTACATCAATCACAAAGGAATGAGGCAACAGAATGCGCAAGTCTATCTGTTCCAACAATTTCGGAGTTGCACCGAGCAGGAGTCAAGTTTAAATGTAGTTCAACCTATTGTCTATCGAGCATCAAATTTGCTAACGGGGTTCTAGAAATCCCATTCTTACGATTAACGGATAATCTTGAACATCTCTTCAGAAATATGCAGGCCTTCGAGCAGTGTCATCTATCACCCAACCGCGTTGGCAATTTTATTTGGATTATGGACATGTTTATTAACAATGAAGAGGATGTGAAAGTACTCATAAATAAAGGGGTTATAGAAAATCATCTGCAGGATAATAATGCTGCAGCAAGTTTGTTTAACAATCTCAGCACAGGGAATAGTTTATATCCAAATGATTTCTCCTATAGTAATGTCGTTGAAGGTCTTAATAACTACTACAAAATCAAGCGGCACAAGTGGAAGGCAACACTGAAGCAAAAATATTTCAACAATCCATGGACTATAATTTCTGTTATTGCCGCTGCAATTCTTTTGTTGCTCACTATTATACAAACTGTTTGCTCCATCTTTCAAGTTATTTGATTTTTGAGCTTGCTTTTGAAGTTTCTTTCAATGTGTTTGTTTTTTTTAACTAGTAGGATTCAGGATTCGAATCCTGATCACCACACCCACTGTGTAGATGTACTAGATTAAACGTTTCAATGAATTTGTTATTTGTTATTAGCATTAAGAGACCGAGGACTCCCACTGATCATATGGGTGTTCAAGATTTCCTTGTCCAACATCATCCTCTCAATCCATTTGGACTCAGGTCTCAATAGTGAAGTAATAATCTGCATATGTAAACAAAAAAGAAGAAAAAAATATATCAAAGGCTTACGTTTTCAGAAGTTAGGCTGTGAAGACAAACCAAGACGGCGTCGCGAGAATCCCCTTCACCCAAAAAGTCATAAGAGCCTCGCAAGAGACCTTGTCCCCATCAATACCAAAAAAGCTAAAAAGTCATAAGAGCCTCGCAAGAGACCTTGTCCCCATCAATACCAAAAAAGCTAATTAACGCACAAATGGCAGTATGATCGAAAGGATGACAAGGGAAGGCGACATTAAAATGAATGACCTCCCCATTAAAAGGCAGCCTAGTTTTAGCTCAATAATTGACAGGAGTGACAATGTACTTATCGCATCCGAAATGGAAAGTATGAGTCGTTTCGAACCACCTGATCAAAAGAGGAAAAGTAATGTCCTTCAAAAAATAAGTATAGTCCCTATGACGGTTGTAATTCAACCACTTCATCATATCATCAACAGTGGTACGGTTGACTGTCTTCTTCACCTCTGAAGAAAAAGGCTTATACCACTTTTCAACATGTTGGACGCTGCCGCCTTAATGCTTGAAAACATAGTGAAAACATTTCATGCATACATATAGACATAAATTACCTGCGTAAAAAAATCACAATTCTATATTCCCAATACGCACATAGATTATCGGATTCCCAAGCTGCATTATCATGAAAATTACACCATTTTCAATACACAAATATTTTATGTTCATTCATCAATATTCATGTAACTCATAAACATCAAAGAACCAAAAATTATTTTCAAAAAAAATTAAAGTAATGATAAAAATAAAACTTAGTTTCTAGAGCAAATACAAAAATTCTCAAAGGAAGAAAGAGAAAAGAAGACTAATCCGATTGCAAGATAATAGTTCGTCTCGTTTTAACGCAATAGAAATAAAGTCACCTCATTTCAATCTTGTGATATTTCCAATCGCTAAGCAATTCATAAAGACCCTCGACGGACAGCGAGTGGAGATCCACCACCTTGCCATCAATGTTGACCCTCTCCAGCTCAATGTTGATCCGAGGAAGAGGAACACTCAATATAAAAGTTTGTAGAACATGGAAAGCCACAAAATCAGAAGAGCAGAGGCATAAAAGGAAATAACAACAAAAAAATTCATGGCGAAAAGTCAGAAAATATATTAGCACTTGAAGGAAGAAGAAGAAGATGATGATGATGAAGAAGAAGAAGAAAGAAAGAAAATTTAAGTGTGGAGCAAATGGAAAGTTTGGGGCTGCATTTATAAGAGCATCTCCAACCCCACGCCAAATGTGGGGTTGGAGGAGAATTGGCGGAGCGCCAACTCTCAACACCATTTTTTGGTGTTGCTCAATTGTTTTTTTCTTTCTTTTTGTTTCTTTTTTTTAGTTTTATTTTATATATTTAATTAATTATTGTTTTATTTTGTAAGTTTTTTGTATTAACAAAAGAAATTGTAATATAATTTGTTATAATTTTGTATGTGTTATTTTATCTTATGTAATTATTAATTTATTTAATAATTTTGTAAATATGGTATTGTAAATTTAATTTTGTAATTATAATTATTATAATTTTAGACCTGTTACTTGATAAAATATTTTGTAATGTTAAGTATCATGGAATAACAATTAATATTATTTATTGTATTAACAAGAATTTTATTTAATTTATATTATGATTGATTAAATAATATAATAAAAAATTAACACGGATTATATATAATAAACATTAGCATTACATTAATTAGGCTTAACATTAAAACATAAAAAATAACATTACATTAATTAGACTTAACATCTAACCTTAAACATTACAACTATAATATAATATAATATAATGCATAATATCTAATATACAACTATAATTAAATTAATAGTTTTTTTAAATTTTATAATATTATAAAATGGTTTATAGAAATTAATATGTAAATATTTATATTTTAATTTGTAAGTGGTTACGTTAATTTATATATATGTATGTATGTAGGTATAATAGAATTTAATAATAATAAAAGTTACATAGAAAGTAATAAAATAATAATATTTTAGTTTGGTATAAAAATTTGGAGTGAATGATTGGAGATGTGTACATTGTAGCAACACTAAATTATGGAGGAAAATAGGATTTGGTGTGAAAAAATGGGATATGGGTTAGAGGTAGCCTTAGGAATAAGGACAATATTAGTATCGTTAAGACCGGTCGGGAAGAATTATCGTGAAGGCAATTAATGCAAAAAGATGTTACCTCGTTACCAATTATGAACATGCATTATTAATAAAAATGTAAAAAATTAATGGTATATATATTATTAATAATTTATATTTTAAACATTCAAAATTATAATTATTTGATTGGCGAGTTAAGTTGGGCTAAGAATGAAATTCTATGTTCTAGTATGGTTCGGTCAAAACCCGCTTTGACCAAGCAATATATTTTTGGGTCATTTATGGAAATATACACAAAAAAATCAATTTTTGTTTGTATACGAACAAATATATTTTGCTTTTATAGAAATAGTTTTTATTTATTTTGTGAAAAAAACTTTTCAAAATTATAGATTTTACGATCCGATTTTTTACCAGATATAAGACATCGAACGATGATTTTTGCGAGCATTTTGAAAGTAATTACGAAAACTAATGAAAAATTAGTTGTATAGAAACCTTATATTGTTCTTAAAATAGGGTTAAGAAGTGGTCCATACCGTAACCATAATTTTGAAATATTTTTCGTACAAAAAAAACAAAATTTTTTATATAAAAATATAAATATATTTCGCTTAAATGTAAGAGTAAAATAAAGATTAATTATTTAAATATTTGATTTTATTTCTCATATTTTTATAACCCGGCCTCATATTTTTAATTCTCTAACATCGTTGCATCATTTCTATCGCTTCCTCTGTTACCTCTTTGTCACCTACTTTCATGTTTATTTTCTTTAAATTAGGAAATTCATGTGTATTCAAATCTGAAACAGAAATTGCTCCTCTTAATAAAACTAGAAAGGTTGAAATTATTTATACTCCTCCAATTACAGGTAAATTTCACTGAACGACGTTGCAAAAATTTGAATGAAGATAAAGTGAAAGAAAACCAAAAACTCTAAAATGTTGCCGTGGCTTTTGCACACGGAAGCGTAAAAAAAGAAAAAAAAAAACAAAATTGAAAAAAGAAATATTAATTTTGATTCCAATTCACAAATCACACACTATAAAGCAACAATGCAAGACAAAATTAGGACATACTTATAATTCAAATGAATTTTCATATCGTTTGGGCGGTACGTCCAGATTATAAATTAGTGGACTCAGTACTCGCCATTCCACGTGTCATGTTTCAAACATTTACGCAATTAAGTATTTAAATAATACAAATACAAAAGAATATTTTCAGTTAAATTTGCAGCAACTAGTTATATTGTTTCAGTATGCAACTATTTTTTGACAGTACATATATAGATAAAATAAACTGTAGAGTATATTAACTTTTAAATTAGTTTTGGGTTATACATTCTCCAATTATACAAATATATGTTCTTTTGTTTTCTGATTCCTTTCTTTTAACTCGTTGTATAGTATTTTTTATTTTTATTATTGATTTTATTTCACAAATCATTACCTTCTTATTTATAGTATTGGAAAAGATTATCTTTTTTTAACTTCATAAGAAAATTCATATTGACATGATAAAAAAGGACAAGTGCATCAAAAGATGCCTCACCTTTTGCAATCTCGTACTGTTCCCATATCCTTTTAAAAGGATGTCGATGTTTGAAAAAATGCATCATATAACCCTCTCTGTCCTATATGACAACTGACATGGCAAGGGTTGATCAAATGGGAGAGTGTTAATCGAATTTTCTTTCTTCTTCCATCACTTTCCTCTAAAATTTTCTTTTCTTTTCTCTTCAATTTCTTTTCACAAAATGAAGATTTTTCAATGAATATTCAAATTTATATAAAGTTCGTTATTTTATCACCGAAGAACTTAGATAAGCAAAGTTTGTTGAGATTCACAACAAAATAAAATTGGTCTCGGTTATTTTGTTTGTTTTCTGGGAAAATTCATGAACTTTCCTGGAAAATTCGTGTTCTTCCTGGGAAAATTCTTTGATTTTCTGAAAAACTTTTCATACCTTTTCATTTACCGTTCTTTTATTTGATGAAACCAATTTTTTAATGATTTATGGTGAGATTTTCGACCTTAATATACCACTTTTCCGGAATATTTTAATACGTGTACGTTGAATGGAAAATTTATGTTTTGATTTGGTTTTGAGAAAAGAAAATGGATTGATGAAGAAGATGGTTAGAAATGCAAATATGTAAAATGAAAGGATTAAAATGAAGTTATTTTGGGGATTTTATGTATTTTTTGCAAATAGAGCCGAGTGTCTCAATATTAGTGGGTTGAGTTTTCAAAGTTTGACTATAATTTGTGCATGAGAGACACATCAGAGCAAGTGTGTTTCGCTTACGGTGCCGAGAGTGGTTTAGTGGGTTAAAGGGAGTTGTGAGGTCCACTTTTGAAAAGACGAGGGATCTACGGTGTCTGTTTGAAAGGAAAGGGGGCAGTAGGTGAAAATGTGATAGGTGAGGGAGCCAATAATCGTTTGGACTAAAAAAATTCACACTTATACCACGTATGTAATGTTAGCATTTTAGTATAACTAGATTGACTAATTGATCAATACGATCGTGATATACATCGAACAAGTCGAGGAAGTGCAGAATGTATGCTTGTTCGGGTTCTATTATGATTTGAAGGTCCGGGGAAGTGCCCCTGGCAGTGTTCTGGGGCAGCTCCCCCGGTAGGGGTCGAGCTACCTGGTTAGCTTGAACAGAAAAATTTTATGTTATTACCTCCAAAAAGATACATTTTTTGGACAAAAAAACTTGTCAAGTCATGTATTTTATAATCTGTATAATCCCAAAAATTCATGTCTTTAGGACATATCATTTGGATAAAAGTAAATATCTAAAATTGGTCATTCATTAGATTGGTTCGAATATCACATTACTTTCGCAATCTAAGTTCTCGTTTAATATTTTGATTTTATCCGATTGAATATTTAGTAAAACCACCAATATAGTTTCAATATGATAGTGTTATCACGACTTCATATTCATCCGAGTAATCTCCTATTCCCAACATGTAATCATGGTATAAAGCATGTGAAGTGCGCTTTATATCGCTCTCAAGTTGTACACTTGAGTCGACTCTCTACAAGTGGTGTAAAGTGCGTGAAATGCACTATATGATGTATAAAACGTATGATGTGCGCTTTACACTGCATTTATCCGCACAGGAATGCGAAGAATCATTACAATTGCATTCCAGTGTATTTCAAGAATTCGGGCAAGGATAAACGTGGTATAGGAGGAATAAAATTTCTGGCAATTTATACTTCGCCCCGCTAATGATGGAATTGTCACTAGTGAATATATCCAGGCCCATTCCTGAGTACGTGCATCTGGGACGATCGTCCTGGACCCCGAGAATACTGTTCAAATAAAGGGTCCATTTTTACCTATTACATGTTTAAGTTTATTAAATAAGTGAAAAAAATAGAAATAAAATATTTTGTGTGATATGTTTATTTTAATTATTCTAGTTCATTTTATAAAAATATACTAAATTTTTATTATAAATTTCAACCATTTTTTCATTAAAGTTTTTATTTACGTTGAATACAGTCTCATTTACGTATTTATCTCTTGATTTTTTTTTCAATTCATTTTTCAAAATTGAGAAGATAAATGCCACATCGAATTTATATATTGAAAAAACATGTTAGAGAATATTGAATAAACAATATTGAAACACTAATAAATATTGCTTGTATGATTATTATGATATTTTGTTTTTTGGTTATAACATTATTTTCTAAAGCAGAACACATTGTTTTTATCAATATCTTTTCAAGAATAATAATGAAAATATAAAAAATTTATATTTTAACAGGTCCCAGTTTTTTATCATGCTCATAGACTTCCAAAAACTCAGGAACAGCCATGCCTGCCTGTTGGAAATGTAACACTCAAAAGAACAACTTTGAATAAACAAAAAAAAATATTACAAGAACACTCACTCAAATATAACACTACAACTTACTCTTATTTTTCTTCTTTCTCTCTTAAGAAGTTCTTTCTTCTACTTGATGATAAACAACTAAACAACTCACATATTTATAGGTGAATGATACAACTCCCAACTAACACATTTACTAACCACAACATCCATCTAACCACAACTCCCAAGTAAAACAATTAATAGCTAATTTATTTAGTTACATTTAATGACCTCCAAATTAGTTGTAATTAATAGCCTCCAAATTAGTTTGGATTTTTTCTTAATTAGATTAAGTTTATAATCCAACACCCCCCCCCTTAAACTTGATCTAGTCATTCAAAGTAGACTTCTCAATCGCGTGAAATTTTCGGCCGTCAATGGCTTGGTGAATATATCCGCAATCTAATCTTGTGTCTTCATGTATTCAATTTGTACTTCTTTTCTCGTAACACATTCTCGTATAAAATGATAGCGGATATCAATGTGTTTGCTTCGATCATGAAATACAGGATTCTTCGCTAAGGCAATAGCTGACTTGTTGTCGACATAGACCTTAGTCGGTTCTTCTTGTATTAAACCAATCTCCTTCAATAAATTTCTGATCCAAATTGCATGAGAAACACACGAGGTTGCTGCAACGTATTCTGCTTCACAAGTAGTCAATGTGACGATTGACTGCTTCTTTGACATCCATGTGAAAGCAGTATCACCCATGAAGAACACAAATCCACTAATGCTTCTTCGATTATCTTTATATCCACCCCAATCACTATCACTATAACCAACAAACTTGTAATCATTAGATACCGAATACAACAAGCCAAAGTCAATTATACCTTTCACATATCGTAGAATTCTCTTGGCGGCTTTGAAGTGGGTGGTAGTGGGTGATTCCATGTAGCGGCTTACTAATCCGACAACATGAAGAATGTCTGGCCTCGTGCAGGTGAGATAGCGTAGACTTCCTATAGACTTTTGAACAATGTTGGATCCACACTTTCACCTTCTTCATGCTTAGATAGTTTGATCCCATACTCCATCTACGTATTGATCGGCTTACAATTATTCATCTTGAACCTTTTGAGGATTTCCCTTGCGTAGCTCTCTTGTGAGATGAAGATTCCATCATTTTCTTGCTTGACTTCGATTTCGAGATAATGCGTCATATGTCCCATGTCCGTCATTTCAAATTCCCTTGTCATTATGTCCATGAATTCTTTAAGCATGCTTGCTTTACTTCCAGTGAAGATCAAATCATCCACGTAGAGGCAAATTATCAAAATGTCTCCATCTTTGACCTTTGTATATAAAGCATGTTCGTAGGGACATTTGTTGAAACCATTGTCTTAGAAGTACTTGTCAATTCTGCTATTCCATGCCCCTGGTGCTTGTTTCAATCCATAAAGAGCCTTCTTTAACTTTAACACCTTGTCATCATAGCCTTTGACTTCATAACCTGGGGGTTGCTGTATGTTGACCTCTTCTTCAAGTACTCCATTTAGGAAAGCAGATTTTACATCCATTTGATGAATCTTCCATCTGTTTTGAGCGGCCAAAGAAATGATGAGCCTAACAGTTTCCAATCAAGCAACTGGAGCGAATACCTCATCCTAGTCAATTCCAGCCTTTTGAATGTATCCTTTTGCAACGAGCCTCGCCTTGCATCTTTTAATCTCTCCTTTGGCATTTCTCTTTATCTTGTACACCCATTTGACACCTATCGCCTTGTGTCCTTTGGGAAGTGAAGTGAGTTCCCATGTGCCATTCTTCTCAATTGCTTTGATTTCTTCATACATCGCATCTCTCCACCTTTTCTCTTGAGTAGCTTCTTGGAATGTCATTAGTTCACAATCAGCAAATAGATAAAATAGTGTTAGATTGTCTAGTTGTTCAGTTACTTCATAAAGATCTTTAAGGCTTCTCGAACGAGGAAAATCTCTTTCTTCAATCCCATCTGAAGATGAGGAAGATGATCCACTTCCATTAGCAGGAGAGTTTGGTGGAGTTGTGATATCTTGTTGAAGTTCTCTTAGTTGCTCAGTTGGTGTCTGCTCATCTTCTTCTAGTTCGAAAAGATTGAATTCGCCTTTATGAGAGTCGAAGTTCCATTCTCCTTCTTTATTGAATATTACATCTCTACTTAGCACAACCTTCTTTTTATCTAGATTGTATAGCTTGTAGCCTTTTGAGCTTGAGTCATAGCCAATGAAGATGAAACTTTTACTTTTATCATCTAACTTGGTTCGATTCTCATCTGGTATGTGAACATGAGCTATGCTCCCGAAGACTCGTAGGTGGGAAACTCTAGGCTTCCTTCCACTCCATGCTTCTTGTGGAGCCTTTCCCCATACACTTCTTGTAGGAGAACGATTTGATAAGTACACCGCACATGCCACTGCTTCTGCCCAAAACTCCTTGGGTAGCTTCTTGCTCTTGAGCATACTTCGTGCCATGTCAAGGATTGTCCTATTCTTCCTTTCTACCACACCATTTTGTTGGGGGGATCTGGGAACTGTTAAGGGATGATGAATTCCATTTTCTTCACAGAACTCGTTGAATTCCTTAGATGTGAATTCTACTCCTCGATCAGATCTTAAGGATTTGATCTTGAGACCACTTTCATTTTCCACGGCTGCTTTGAACTTCTTGAATGCTTCAAATACTTCTGATTTTTGTTTCAAGAAATAAACCCATGTTTCTCTTGAATAATCATCAATGAAGAGAAGGAAGTAACTGTTGTTAGCAAGAGAACTTGGCTTGATTGAACCGCAGACGTCGGTATGGATGAGCTCTAACAGCTTCTTGGCTCTAGTGGTTGACTCCTTTGGAAAGCTTTTTCTGAATTGCTTCCCTTGTAGACATCCTTCGCACAATTGATCAGGATGATTGATACATGGTAGACCTCTTACCATTTCTTTCTTGGATAACAGCTCCAGTCCTCCAAAGTTGAGATGACCAAATCGAAG
>CATIWQ010196829.1:0-56622 GCA_949673415.1 Euphorbia schlechtendalii | reverse complement strand
ACTTCAAAACGACATAAGTGCGAATATGCACAATTAAAAGAAAACGGTTTTCTGTAGATGTAATATTTTGTGATCACATAAGAAATAAGCAACTTATCCCGGACCCGAATCTCTGTGTCTTGGTGGGCCGTCCCCCGGACGTTAAGCTTCATAGGACTTTAATTCCTGGAAAGAGCTAATCCAGGTGGCGACTCCACACTGAGAGACGGCGAATTCGGGTTCGAACCGATCTTAAACGTTTTCGCCTTTTTTCTCTTTTTAACCATTTTCCGGGTCCCAGACCCGGTGCTTACTTTTCATCTGTTTTCAAACACCCCGGTGGACCGCGCCTATGATTTTCGCGCGCTCTCGGCCCACCGCTCCGTGTCGTCCGCTCACAGTCATGATGCGATAAAATTCATGTTTGTTAATCCATTTGAAACAAATATGGTTAGTCATTAGTAATAAAGACGTAAATCAAATGATAACAAGACACTACCCATGTGGTGAGGGCTTAAGGTTAAGGTGACATCAAATTCATATAGAGGGTTGTGTTTGTCAATCCACATGGAACAAGATGGTCGATTACCATAATACCCGTGTGGTAGTAGGCATGTGATTGAGGTGTAACTTGTATTTTGCTAATCCATTTGGAATAAAATAGGTTAACTTTAGTAATACCCTTAATGCAATAGGCTTGGTTTTAAAGTGTGACTTATGTTTGCCAATCCATTTGGAGCATACAGGTCAATTACCGTGATACTCATGTGGTAGTAGGCTTGCAGTTGAGGTGTGACTCATGTTTTGACAATCCATTTGGAAAAAAATAGGTCAACTTGCGTAACACTCGTGTGGTAATAGGATTGGTTTTAAAGTGTGACTTATGTTTTCCAATTTATTTGGAACAAACATGTTGATTATAGTAATACCTGTGTGGTAAAAGGCTGAGGTTATTATTTTTGTTTGCCAATTTGCTTGGAACTAACAAGTTGATTTCCATAATACCCTGGTTGAGGTTGTGATTTGTGTTTGCCAATCTGCTTCGAACAAACAAGTTAATTGCCATAATATTTGTGGGGTAAAAGCTTGAGGTTGTGATTTGTTTTTACCAATCTGCTTGGACCAGACAGGTTGATCGCTGTAATGCCCATGTGGTAAAAGGCTCGGCTTTTTGAGAATTCACAACTATGGCTCTTTCTCGTGTCATGAGGTGGCTTTGTTCGAATTTTGCATAATTGTACGAGTTTCGAAAAATAGTGCATTATACCATTAGGTGTAAAATATGACTAATTTATGTGACTCTTAGTGTAGTGGGTTTGTTGTCCTGAATGGGCAGAGGTTTGGGTGCCAAGCTAGCACCACTATACTTTGGGAATTTGTGATCCTAATCATAGGTGACGCTGTCTTAGCATATTATCTAAACTTAGGTGTGTGGTATAAGTGTGACCTTGGGTTTGTGGTGGCATGATGACAATGTCATAAACGAGTGTGTGCATAATTGTGTCTACACAAAACATTGTGGTTAGAATAATGCTAAATAGTATGAATGATAATGGAAGGTGGTAAACACATAGCACATAGCATGCAACGCACTTCCTGCAACCTTATACCCCCTTGCTTAAGGATTAATAAGCTTCCAAATCTAAGCTTGGGTCATCTTACTATTGTGAGATAAGAACATATGCAATTTTTTTTGCAGACCTAGGGAAAGTATCTATAGTTTCCTTATATGAGTGCGGGCATGGGTTGTTGATGTAATAGATTCTTCTTGCACTACAATAAACTCCAAGCCTCTCCATAAATAGGTACGAATGGGGGAGCTACATGCAGTATGGTAACAAGTGATCAACTTGCTAAGTATCCTTGGTCACCATTGGTTCACAAATGATACTTTCCCAAGCTTCTAAGTAAAATAGGGCATCCAAATCTTAAAGGCTAAGTTATCTAATGCATATGCTTTTGTTCGAAATACCGTAAGCGTGGATTTTACTCATTTATCAGCTTTTAAACTTTTAAGTTTATAAAAAATCTTTTAATTTTTAAGTTTTTAAACTTTCAATACTCATCCAAAATATTTTAAACATTTAATTTTATAAAAAATATATCTCCAGCGGATTCGCCATTGTGAGCGGGCAACATTGTACCCGCGCGATCGACGTGAGGCACCTGCCTTGTGAGATGGGGCGTTGGGGTTTTCATGATTGAAAACAGTGTGGTTTTTAGTTTAAAGAAATAAACTTATTCGTGTAACAATTTTAATAGACTCGATATTAGAACCTCTAGCCTATGGTACTCAGAGTCGCCACCTGGATGAGCTATTATGGGAAAATTTTGTATAGCTTAGATCTGTTAAGCCTAAGCGATATCATAGTTTAGAGTTTCAGGTCCGGGATGAGTTACTTACTTCATTGTTATTTGAGTAAACATTATCCTCGTTTGGAAACCACCTTTTTGATACATAAATTCAATCTAGATGTTTTTGGCTTATGTTTTTTAACCCGCATGCTGAAAGCGGTAAATAAATAAAGTGCAAGAAAGTAAACATGTAGGAAAGTAAATGTGCCTAGTCTATGGGATTAGTAACATCTTGGTATGGAGTATTTACAAATCGCTTAAATACATCAATATATAACAATTGCTGATACCCTAAGGAAATTAAACCCTAACAATCATCAACCTAAACTACCTTTAATCACTAAATAACACCTAATCATACATCAATTTCACATAAAATCTTCAACATTTCATTTTGAATAGAAATTAGGTTTTTAAACAAGAGTGAATAAAAACTCAAATTCAAGGTTTTTTCTGGTTAACTAGATAACAGAGGCATGTTCTAAGAGCCTCAAACACAAAGTATAGATTGGGGAATGGTGGAAAAAGCTGAGAAATTAATCCATCTCGTCAAAGCAATACCCCTTCACCATGAAGCACACTCTAAAGCCATGAATGTCGGGATAAGCAAGAAGAGATGAAGAGGAATAAACTTAGGAATGCGAGACTTGATTTTGCAGAGAAGAAATTTGGAGAAAGTAAAGAAAGGGAGGCTGTTTTCAAATGAAATGGGGAAAAGTTTGGTTTTATTTTTTTATCTGATATCACGATGTCGTTAACGACATGGGCTTTCAACCCAACACATTATGCTTTGGTTTTGGCCCAAATTCATTTTAGTTTACCTAAACTCACTTAAAACACATCATGACTTTATAAAAAGGCTCTGAGGGTAATAAATTAACTTCTAGGGTTCACGCTTTTAAAAAAACTTAGTTGCATAAACAGAGAAAGTCAACAAGCACTCATATTATAATTCTTGGTTGAAGGGGAAAATTTTTTTTCTTTTAGCAATCTCAATCTACGAATTAAAACATGCATTCATGATGAGCATTTTCTCATAATTCTTATCATTATTTTCTAACTTTTTATAGTCAATGGACTTTCTATAGTCTGCACCTTTTCTGAATTTTTACAATCAACGGACTTTCTATAGTCCGCACCTTTTCTAACTTTTTACACTCAATTGACTTTCTACAGTTTGGGCCTT
This sequence comes from Euphorbia schlechtendalii, assembly GCA_949673415.1. NCBI lineage: Eukaryota > Viridiplantae > Streptophyta > Magnoliopsida > Malpighiales > Euphorbiaceae > Euphorbia > Euphorbia schlechtendalii. The sequence continues at coordinate 53,102 of CATIWQ010196829.1, read as the reverse complement.
TTCTAACTTTTTACAGTCAACTGACTTTCTACAGTCCACACCTTTTCCAACTTTTTACAATCAATGGATTTTCCACTGTCCACACATTTTCTAACATTTTACAATCAATGCACTTTCTACAGTCCGCACATTTTCTAACTATTTATAGTTAACAGACTTTCTACCTGTTCCAAATTTTTACAATCAATGGATTTTCTATAGTCCTCACCTTTTTCAAGTTTTTATAGTTGTTGGACTATCTATAGTCTACAACATTTTCTGACCCTTTACAATCAACGAACTTTTGACGATCCGCAACCTTTTTGGACCCTTTACAATCAATGGAATTTCTACGATCCACATCCTTTTCTAACTTTTTATAATCGATGGACTTTCTCTAGTCGACAACTTCTTTCAACTTTCTACAATCAATGGATTTTATACAGTCCACATCCTATTTCCCGACTTTTGTAGTCGACAGACTTTCTACAATCTATACATCGGATTTTCAACCGAAAGAAGGGGAGCACATAGCTAATGTCCTTTCCCCAATGGTTTTAGTTGTAACAAGAAGCCAGAGGTCAACCTTCAAGGGGAAACTATTACCAAACATGCAATTCACAAGGGGCACGGAGAGACTAGTGTTCGCCACTTTTCCACTAATAAGTTTAATAACTAATGGTTCCAAGAACTTATTCATGAGACACGTTCCGGAAGGCTTATCATCAAATAATGGTGCAAAAAACTTGTTCATGAAAAATGTAGGTGTTGTCAATACTTCTTATCAAATAAAAAAAAGATGATAACTACAAGTATACAATTGTGATGTAGTTTTAAAAGTGATAAGTGTATAATTACACTTATTATCATATAAATTTTACACAATAAACACTATAGTTTTAGTCATTTTTATACTTCATATAAAAGATTTCACGTGGTATGTAGTTATTTTTTATGCAAATGCAGTTACTAGGTTAATCTTGGGAGTAAAATGAACTAAAGTGGAATTCTATGAAAAAAGAGTGAAAAAGGTGCAAAAATATGCGTGGAACTTAAAGATTTGGCTTAGAATCGAGATTTCTGAAGATAACTCAATTCACGGTAGTGACAATGCCTCGCGATCGTGACCTGTTCACTTCAGAAATAGAAATCTACCAATCAAAGATTCATGATCGTGAATCACAGATCGTGGTCGCGACATGGATAGTTTTTTGGTAATATCTTCTTAACTACCAACCGCTAGATAAGCATGATCAACTGCCATCAATCACCATCAACTACTAACGAAAAGACACTTATCAAGAGTCAACTAATCATGAAAAGGTGCCTATCCATTATGGATTGAATCAAAGACTCTCAACCAATAACATTGAAGAGATGCAATCTTTCACCAATGGATGTGACTTTTCGTTTGGATAGATGCAACCCTTCAAAATCTATAAATAGGGCTCCAATTCTTCAAAAATTTTGTGCATCAATAGAGGGTAAATAGTGTGGAATATTAGAGAGGAAAGCATTAGAGTGCAAATATAGTGTGTGTATAGTTAGATTAGCTACATTCTTAGGTGTTAGCGAGAAAATGTTTTATTGATTCGAATCCTTGTTTCGATCAGTAGATTTCTCTATATTCTCGAGCAATTGTTGTATAAGCGTACTTGCAAATCACTTATCAATAGAAGTTTTCGTTCTTCAATATTTGTTTGTTCGATATTCGCAAGGAATATCATCCTAGGGAAGGTTCCGTATGGGCCGAGACCAAATTCAAAGCAGAAGCAAGAATTGCGGGAATTGATAACTCCCATTAAAGAGTGGATACGGTTTGATCAACTTTAACTTTCACTTGCATACCTTACAACTTTGTTTTGCTTTCTACTTATACTTTCTATTTAGAAGTTCATGATATGTCTCTATGTCATAATACGTATTTCGTGCTATGTCTTTTATGTTAATCAAGTTATATGCGTTAGCGTTAATTTTAAGAGTAGTTTCGAGGTTAACAATATCGTGTATAACCACTAGATCTGTGATATAATGCTGTTTAGTGAGCCAACATTTTTGGAATGGTAACTTGCTAAATGTGGCTATGTGAGAGCGACTCGTACTAAGTATAGTATTGGTGTTGTCCAAGTTTGTATAACAGTCTTATCTCATTTACGATAGACTTAGAAAAGTTATTTCATGTGTTACTCTGCGGCGAATTATTGAACATCTGAGTGTGTTGAATCTGTTCGTTAGATTAATCTAGTGTGTCGTAACATCTTTGTTGAACTTGCATGTTTTCTCTGCTATACTTGTTCGTAGTGAAAATCTATTTATTTAGAGTCTCTAATCTATCACATCTATATTTACTCAACTTTTCATTCTAATCTTCCTACCCATAAAAATCTCTAATCTATTTTTATTTTGTTTTACTTTGTTTCTTCCCTACTTTATCTTTAGACCTGGTTCCTTCCTTGTGGGTTCGATATCTTTTAAAACTACATCGCGATTGTATACTTACAGTTATCATCATTTTTCTATGCGACAAGGGGTATTGACAACACCTACATTTATTTGTGAACATGTTTTTGGCGCAGTAATTAGCCAATAGTTCATGAGATTTTGGAACCATTATAGATTAAACTTATCAGTAGAAATGTGGCGAACAGGTTACACACTTTGGGTTTTTACCGGACTGAGTAAAGAACCTATAGACTAAGTCTATGCCAACAATATTAAGGTTGTCCAATTCGTTGTATAAATTATTAATTTGTTGGACCAAATAAATAATTAAAAGGATTAAAGGAGGAAATTGGGAATATTGCATGGAGCAGAGCAAAGTGAATTTTTTTTGTTGCGAGTGGGCCCCAAACAAACATGCGTTGTATAGAGTGGGGCCAGCGTGGCTACCTCATATGTTGAAAAGCTTACGGGTTACTAGCACAAGGGCTAAGCCCAAGCGCGCTAGTGGGCAGCAGGCCCGCAAGCTCGCGGGCTCGGAAGCCCAGCTTGTAGGCCATCATTAGGGCTTGCCTTATGGCAAGGATGCGCGGTCAGCCCGTGGGTCCTAGGGATTCACGTAGCTTACCGAGTTTGTTGGATGGGATTTTCCCCATCCCACATTGGAAAATGAGGGGAGTTTTTCACCCCCCTCTGCTTATAAATAGGCCTCCCCTCTCCTCTTTATTCCGTACTTTAGCTTAGCATTTCTCTTTGAGTTCAACAACTTTTCTTAGCAAGATTTTGCGAGATCCTCCACTAGTTTCTCCAAGAAACGAATAATTCATTAGAAGGCTCTTTCTAATTTTGAAGTGAGCCTTCTTAGTTAACAATTTCGGGTTGGTCTTCGAGCGGTCTAACAGCTGCTATATACGAATCGGTTATACCACATCAGAGGTTTTGGTCAAAGAAGATCCGTGTGGATCAATAGTAGAGGCTATCCTAGTTTGGAGGCTACTGCTAATGAAGCACTACCGAATTCCTTTAAGGGAACGCTACGTCCAAAAGAGAGAGAGAAGAGCACATCAACTGGTAATGCTCTTAACTTAGATGCTAGGTTTCTTTTATAAGTTTTATAAACCTATTAGCATCTATAGAGCGTTTCAACTTAGATTATATCAATCATAGCATGCTTAGGAGATCTTTTAGGGTTAATTTTAAGTTTTGAAATTTCGCCTTGCAACATTACATGTTCAATTACTATCTTGATTAACCAGCTATGGTATCAGAGCTTGCCTTATACTATGCATGATTGATTATAATATGTTGAAATTGGTATCTTCTATGAATTGATTAAAGAATGCGATGCATGACTTAGGTTTCAATTCTTGTTATAGAAAATGATGTGATAACTAGATTAAGGTTTTGCTCAAACTTAGTATAGGTGATTATCATATAAATCAACAATGTTTTACCACACATGTAAATACTTCACTCAATTAAAGAATGAAATATTTAAATCATAGTTGTCCTTGGTACAATGAATTGAAATGCCCGTGGTTATTTTGGTAAGGATTGGACTTGGTTACTCATTCACTTTAAGGGGGCGTCTCCTACATGGAAATCTCCATCGGTATTAGGTTCAAGTGTAGCCAAAGGATGTTTATGACTAAGTTGATTTCTAGTATGAGAATTGGATTCCGCATATGGTTTTACAAACGTGGTTTAAGTTATTAAATTAAAACTTATTGACACATGTGCAAGAACTTAAAAATGAACCTTGTTTGTTTTGAATGCTATTTGGAGTCTTTGCATAATGGAATGATAATGATCTACAAGTCTTGAGCATGTTCCCTTAGAGTTAATAATTCTAAATATCCCAAAATTATTATTGTCATAATCATATCCATCGTATAAGACCTAGACTAGGGTGAGACCATCAGCACTAATAAAATCCCTATAACAATATTAAGGTGATAGATTGTCTTCCTGTCATAAGTCATGATACGAACCTTATTAATGGATGTAAGAACATGCACAACATGCTTTCCTTTAACATGTATTTGGTCATGAGACTAGATGGGGTTAATGCCTTAACAAAAATGGGTTAGTTGTCCATATCATTGGAGCTAATGCTATATTGAAGACACATTTGAGGATTCGTACAACTGGGTAGGCATGTCTTGAGAAAGAGAACTCAAATAGATTAGCAATTTCATGGTATGCAAATGGAAGGAATCCAACAATGGTTTTCTTGTTACGGCTTGACCTGCTATAGCGAGGGTGATGATGAGTGCCTATGGATGCTACCTATTAAGGAAAATTGGTTGGACCAAATTTCTCGAATTTAAATAGAATAGGCTATTTGAATGTTGAGAAAATAGTATGAATTATGTATTTAATTAAATACCTTTTATTAAATGCAGGTACATAAACTAATGTCTAAACAATTTCAATCTTATATCTAGGTTGCACAATGAATCCAAACATAAACCTTTGCTCAATTCTTGACAATAAACTAGATGGTTCAAACTTTACTGATTGGTTCCAGACAGTGAGGATAGTCCTGAAATCTAAAAGGATATCTTATGTTTTGGATGAACCCCTCCTTGATGAACCGGATGCTGAAATTGATGCCAATGCATATGAGGCATGGGAGGAGCACAGAAAGGATCGTGAAATGGCAGCATGCATAATGCTGGCAACCAATTATTCTAAGCTTCAAAAACAACATGAGAGCATGGACTTAGATACCATGATTCTCCATCCTCGTGAGCTCTTCTTAAAGTAGGATAGGTCTGACAGATTTGATACATCAAAACTCTTATTCGAGATGAAGATGCAGACTGGCACTTCAGCATCAAAACATGCTCTTAAACTATTGGGTTATATAGAGAAGCTGACTCGATTGGGTTTTGTGATGGATCATGAATTATGTGTGGATCTGATTCTTACTTCATTGATTGATATTTATTAACAATTTGTGACTAATTATTACATGAACAAGATCAATGCCACACTGTCAGAGTTGGTCAACATGTTGAAAATGGTAGAGCCTAAGATTCGAAAAGATCCAAAGGCTTTACTTTAGGTTGAGAAAACTAAGCTTTCTAAGGGTGGGTCTCGTTTTGGAAAAGGCTTGGGTGCCAAGAAGAAAATCAGTAAGAAGAAGAAAAGTAAGAAAGGAACTGCAAATGTCTTCTTCCGATATGGCAAGGTCGGCCACTGGAAGAAAGATTGCAAGGTTTAGATTTCTGAACATGTGAAGAGGAAGCCAAGTGAGGAATCTACTCCAGGTATGTTCATGATAAAGAGTTTCTTTACAGTTCCCTATGAGTCTACATGGTTATTGGATACTGGTTGTGTTACTCATATTTGTACTTCTGTGTAGGGGTTGCGGAATAGTAGGAGGCTTTCTAAGAGGGAAATGGACCTTATAGTTTGAAATGGAGCAGGGGTTGTTACAAAAACTGCGGGGATATATATCCTTCATTTGCTTAGTGGCCTAGTTTTAGTTTTGAACAGTTGCTATTATATTCCTGTTGTCAATATGAATATTATTTCTATTTCGCATTAAACAAAAAAGGAATTTTAGATTTTATTTTCTAATAACAATTGTCAAATTGGACGTAATAATGTTCTTTATGCTTGTGGAATATCTGTTTATTGCATTTGTGTTCTAGATACTAAAACTGAAATTCTAAATATGAACATTGTTAAGAAAAAGTGATTAGATAATGAGAAATCCTCATACTTATGGCATTATCGTCTAGGCCATATAAATGAGACTCGTTTAACTAAGTTACACAAATGTGGTGACTTGGGCCCAATTGAATGGGAATCCTATGGGGCGTGCAAACCTTGTTTAAAGGGGAAGATGACTAAGAAACCTTTCAAAGTAAAGGGTTTGTGTGCCACTAGTTACTTGGAAATAATACATTTTGATGTATGTGGTCCAATGAGTGTTAAGACAAATGAGGGTTTCATCTACTTCATAACCTTTATCGATGATTACTCACGATATGGTTATTTGTAACTTATGATGCACAAGTAAGAATGTTTTTAGAAATTCAAAGAATTTAAAATCAAAGTAGAGAAACAGGTTGGGAAAGGTATCAAGATCCTTCGATCTGATCGAGGCGATGAATACTTAAGCCAAGAGTTTTAGGATTATCGAAGGGATAATGGTATTTCATCCTAGTGGACACCTCCTTATACACTCCAACACAATGGAGTGTTAGAAAGGAGAAATTGAACCCTACTCGATATGGTTCAACACATGATGATCTAAGTAGAACTCAGAAAATCCTTTTGGGGTTATTCACTTAAGAGCACAATTTATATTCTAAAGAGAGTGCCCTCTAAATTAGTTGATCAAACACCATACAAATTGTGGTATTGTAAGAAACCGGCTCTTTCTCACTTGAGAGTTTAGGGATGTCGTGCTTACGCAAAGAGGACAAGTTCAGATAAGCTGTGTGCTAAGTCTGATGGGTGTCTATTTTAGGTTACCCTAAGGAGACTATGGGTTATACCTTTTATGATCCCAAGGAATAAAAAGTCCTTGTTTCCAGAAATGCTAATTTCCTCGAGAAGGAAAATATACTTTTTAAAACAAGTAGGAGTAATATTGAGTTAGGCACTCAAGAAGATTAAACAGTTAATAAACTGATTGTTCCTACAACTATTATACAAGAAAGTGTAAACATGAATCAACCTATTATAACATAGACATAGTGTAGGTCAAGTCGAGCTCCAATTGCTCCTAAGTGATACGAGTTTCTCATCACTGATGATAAGCATCTCTTCCTTATAGAAGATGATGAGCCTAAGACTTACAAGGAGGTAATGGAAGACTCAAAGTTTGACAAATTTTTTACATCCATGAGGTCATAGATTGACTCCATGTATGAAAATAAAGTTTAGAGCTTGATTGATGCTCTAAGTAGGATTAAGCCCATAGGATGCAAGTGGGTTTTCAAGAAGAAAACTGACATGGACGGTAATATAATTACCTATAAAGCAAGGTTGGTTGTAAAAGGTTATAGTAAAAAAGAAGGCATTGACTATGATGAAACCTTTTCACCGGTGGCACTGCTAAAGCCTATCAGGATACTCCTTGCCATCGCCACTCATTGCAATTATGAGATTTGGCAGATGGATGTGAAAACAACATTCCTTAATGTTAATTTGGATAGGGATGTGTATATGGAACAACCCGAGGGTTTTACATTCAATGATGGCTCAAAGGTATGCAAGTTGCAAAATTTCATTTATGGACTTGAGCAAGCATCGAGGAGTTGGAATATTGGGTTTGACTAGATAATCCGAGAAATTGGTTTTGTGATAAATGCTAATGAGCCTTGTCTATATAAGAAGGCTAGCAGGAGTGCGATCATTTTCCTTATATTATATGTCGATGACATATTACTAATATGAAACATATTCCTTTTCTTCAGACAATTAAGTCATGGTTGTCCAAGAAGTTCTTCATGAAAGACCTTGGAGAAGCAGCTTTTATACTTGGTATAAAGATCTACCAAGATAGATATAGAAGGCCACTAGGTCTTTCGTAAAGTACATACATAGATAAGGTTTTGGCTAAATTTAACCTTAAGCGGTTAAGAAAGGGTTATCTTCCAATGTCTCATGGGATTAACCTTTCTAAATCTGAGTGTGCGAGAAAACAAGAGGAGAGACTGTGTATGCCTCAGCGATAGGATCCTTCATGTATGCTATAGTATGGACTGGATGTGACATCTCACATGCGTTGAGTGTCACGAGCAGATTTCAATCTAACCCAAGTGAGAAGCGCTGGATGGCCATTAAAACTATCCTTAAATACTTACGTAGGACTAAGGATATGGTTTTTTTATATATGGAGAAGGTAATTTTTCTATGAAGGGATACACCGACGTGATTTTTTAGTTTGACAAGGACCATTATAAGTCCTAGTTAGGATATGTGTTTATGTTAAATGGAGAGGCAATTGTTTGGAAAAGTTTCAAACAGGATACAACTGTCGATTCAACCATAGAATCTGTGTATATAGTAGCTTTGGAAGTAGCCAAGCAAGCTATCTGGCTTAATGGATTTATTGATGATCTTGGTGTGGTGTCCAACATTGTAAATCCAATAGCGATCTATTACAATTACAATGGGGCTATTACTCAGGAAATGGAACCACGGACATGTACTTAGAAAATATATAAACTTAGAATACATCCCAACGGATCCGAATCTAGCGGATGGGCTAACAAAGCCATCAACTCAGGTTAAGCATGACTAGCATGTTAAGGAGTATGGCATGAAACACATGGGCAATTAGCTCTAGTGCAAGTGGGAGATTGTTAGACATGATGTATGCCCTAGAGGTAATTAGGATGATATATCTTAATTAGTAATAATGTATAAACAATTTCATATTATTACTATTAGTAATAATTATGGCATCTTTATTATTTATCAATGCTTTTTTTTAATTTATGTATCTCACTATATCATATATATGTGGTATTATATATGTGCATTGATAAGAAAAAGTTCATGACTACTTCATAGCATAAAAGTGCAAGGACATAGTGGGGGCTATGTGGTGTGAGAACTACACATATATATTACTATGAATAGTCTAAATGTCCCTAGTCATAGTTTCATTTAGACTAGAGATCAATGAAGTGGACAAACTAGCATGTGTAGGCTTACTCCTTGGATTAGATCTGAGTAGCCAATCTCACAAGCTGAAGGTGGTACCTTGAGTTAACACATGAATGTATTCGAGTAATACATTGGAGATCGCTATAGGTTAGACACTCAAAAATAACTATATCCATGTGTTGATGTCATGTCTTATTGCAGTAGCAATACAAGTATCCTCAAACCTAAGATATATGTTAACTTTTGTAGGAGTTGCTATACTTTTGGTCACACTTATTCATACCCTAGCAACCATGATGATACAGATGATTACAGGTATAGTGATGATCACATGTTGGTAAGCCGAGTAGTCAAGATGGTGTCCATCGCTGCTGATATAGTGATATAATGAGAGATGTACCTTAGGGCTCCTTATTTAAGAGACACTCATAAACCTCTAATCAGAGTATAAAACTGATAGAACCGATTTCTAGTCAATCTTGATACATTATGGCAAGTGGTGTTCTTCGTGAACAAGTCTAATTCCAGGATTGATATGGCCATTACATGAGCTAACACTTAATCTGAGCTCAATAAACTAGATGGTACTTAACCTGTTGGAAGGAGTATATTGTATTGATTACTACTGCAGAACAAGATCAAGTCACAGTTATGTGACGTTTTAACAATCAAGGGATCATACGCCTTTGCTAGAAAGCCCATTTAATCATCTACAGTTATCGGGTTCCATATCGATTTGGATCACCGAGCTTAAAGGTTCCCAGATGGGAAGCCAAGTTTAGGTTAACCTCTAGTGGCTCTATACTTTGGGATCCTATGAGGTCACACACTTTGGGTCTTTACCGGACTAAGTAAAGAACCTATAGACTGTGTCTATGCCAAGAATATTAAGGTTGTTGAATTCGTTGGATAAATATTAATTGGTTGGACCAAATTAATAATTAAAAGGATTAAAGGAGGAAATTAGGAAAATTTCATGGAGCGGAGTAAAGGGACTTTTTCCTGTTATGAGTGGGCCCTAAACAAACACGGGTTATTTGGAGTGGGGTCTATGCGACTGCCCTACTAACAAGGGAGGACCCAACTCAAAAGTAATGGTACCTAAGATTCATTGATGAACTAGAATGTGGTATTTGGATAGCGGATGCTCTAGGCATATGACGGGACATGAAAGCTAGTTCATCTCACTGAAGCGTAAAGGGAATGGAAGCATCAGTTTCGGAGATAACCAAAAAGGGAAGATTATTTAATGTAGCATTGTTAGTGTTTCTCCTTCAATTAAAGAGGTGTCTATGGCCATATGACTAAAGTTCATCTTGTTAAGCATAGCCTAGCTTGTGACAAAGGTAGGAAGGTTACATTCATCTCAGTAGGTTTCTCAATTATTGACTACGAAGGAGTAGACCTACTACAAAATCAACTCAGCATGCCACTCTTTGTGCTTCCTAACCTAGCATAAGAACTTGAAGTTGAGAAGTTAAAGCTAATGAAGATCTTTCAATAAACTTCAATGAAGAAGAAGATTAAGCTTAGCCTCAACAATCCAGTGTAGAGACTCACTTAGTAGATCCGAGTCTTCCAAGAGAGATTAGGATTCATTGTAATCACCCTCTTGATAGTATTAATGGTGATGTTCATAATCTTGTTATAATGCAAGGTCAACTTAGTAGAATGATGAGCATTCCAACTTTTATCTCATTGATTAAACCTAAGAAGTTAAAAGATCTAGAAGGAAATGATTATTAGATTATCGTGATGCAAGAGGACCTGGACCAGTTCAAATGCAATGATGTTTGGGATCTATTTTCAAATCCCAAAGGAAAATCAATTATCATCACCAAATGGGTTTTAAAGAACAAGCTTTATGAAGATGGCATTATTGTCAGAAACAAGGTCAAGCTTGTTGCTCAAGACTACAACCAGCAAGAAGGCATAGATTATGATGAAACCTATGCTCTTATAGCTTAGCTTGAGGCAATCAATGATTCTACATGCTTTTGCATCCCATATGAATTTCAAATTATTTCAAATGGATGTTGAAAGTACATTCCTAAATGGCTTCATTCAAGAGGAAGTCTATGTACACCAGCCTCCAAGCTTTGAATATCTGAAGAATCCTGGGCATGTCTTTAAACTAAAGAAAGATCTCTATGGATTGAAGCAAGCTCCTAGAGCATGGTATGACAGGCTGACCAATTTCTTTATGAATGAAGGCTTTTAAAGAGGGAAAGCGTATACAACACTGTTTATACAACGAAAGAAAGAAGATTTTTTTCTTGTGGATGATATCATTTTTGTAGCAACTCATGAGAAGCTATGCAAGGAGTTCAGAAAGCAAATGAAGAGTGAATTTGAAATGTTAATTATGGGAGAGCTCAAATTTTTCCTTGGACAACAAATCAAGCAAGGTGAAGATGGAATCTTCATCAGTTAAGGAAAATATGCACCATCTTGAGTAAGGATGAAGCTGGTAAGCTTGTAGAAAGCAAGTTCCTCAAAGTTATTATTTTTCTCTCCTTTACATAACTGCTAGTAGGTATGACATTCAATATTCAATGTGCTATTGCACACATTATCAAGCTAACCCTAGAGAATCTCACTTTGCAATTATCAAGAGAATTCTCCAATACTTGCAAGTGTCTATTGATGCAGGTTTGTGGTATCCCAATAGCTAAGATTTCAACCCTAAAGTATTTACAAATGCTAACTATAATAAAGACAAACTTGATAGGAAAAGCACTACAGGAGGATTCCATTTCCTTGGAGAATGCCTTATCTCATGGTATAGCAAGAAGCAAAATTCTGTTGCATTGAGTACAGCTAAAAAGCTGAGTACATGGTGGCAGGTTGTTATGTAGCATAACTATTATTGATTAAGCAACAACTAAATGATTATGGTATAAAGTCAAAATGCCTTGAAGTTATGTGTGATAATAAAAGTGCAATTGACCTATCCAAGAATCTAATTCAACATGGCAGAATAAAGCATGTCAATATAAGACATCACTTCATAAGGGATCATATGTTAAGGGGAAATGTCAAATTGGAGTATGTTCCTATAGAAGAATAACGAGCTGACGTATTCACCAAACCATTAGCAAAGGAGCAGTTCAGTGTTTTAAGACAGGTAATTGGAATGGCAAACCCCATGTGAAGAAAATTCAAGAAATTTTATAGTGTTGAAAATCAAGTCTCAACTCAGCTGAACAAGGTAATCCATATTTAACACCTTTTGTATTTTAAAGTAACATTGTGATATTTAGTTTCGCGGCTAAAACTCAAAACCACTTAATCCAAAGGGCATTTTTGAATTGGAGCTATTTGAAAAAACTCACTATTTTACTATGTCAGTTAAATCTTTGTTTATCTCTTCATTCATTTTCATCTTGTGTTATGCGAGCGCCACATATCATCTACAAGTTGAAAGAGCCTATATAAGCGGCACCATAATGTAGAGAGAAGATTACCTGCAGTTTTAAAATTTCAAGCATTTTTTCAAAGAACCCTAAATTTCTCTCTTCTCTCAAATTCTATCAACTACTATGGAGAACACAAGAAAGGCTCTCAAACTCTAAGGCGTCTCCAAGAAAAATATGTTTGAGCATATAAATGGCATTGTGGAGTAGATTTTTTTCCCCAATGGAATCACCTTCACCAAGGTTGATTGGCCAAAGAATCAAGACTTTGGTCCAATATATGAAGTGGATTACGATGGACTTTTGCTGAAGAAGATCATGCATAAGGTCATCAAACAATAGAATCTCAGCCAATTTATGTTGCTAGAAGGACTAGCCATCAAAAGCCTGATAAAGGGTTTCTACCAGAATCTCTGCACCATCTAAGGCTACAATGATGTTCTACTAGTGGAATTCAACAATACTTCATACTTAATTTATGCGGAGCTGGTGGCAAGTGTCATTAATATGCCGCTGAAGGTACAAAACTACATAGAATTAGAGATGAAGAGTGAGTCGTTGTCCCAAAAGATTGGGAACTCCATGTAATTACGGATCTAGAGAGATATTTGCTTCAAGGATGAGCTGGGAAGCTAAGGCTTGTCATGAGATGGTACATAGCCTACCCATATGGTAGAAGGCAAGCACTTAACTGGCCAGTGTTGACCCTTCATCACTTGACCAAACTTACTACCTTCTACGATTATGGTTATTTGATCACAGCCCTCATGAAGATCGTGAGGATGGATTTTTCTTCATTCATTGATGGACCTAGAGAAACAGTAATTCTTGTGAAGAGGACACTGAATATGCCCCATTTCACTAGAGTAAAGAACAACCAGGTTCATACCCGCTACACTAAGGTCCAAGACCTTAAGCTGAAGAAGGCTAAAGTGGAACCCATAGTGTTCCCCAAAAATGTACTCAAGGAGGATGAGGATGAGTTTATTGTTGACTTTGAAGGGTTCAGTGAGAAGACCACAGAGGATGTTCCTTTGACTGCTCATTTGCAGCAAATTCCAATAGCTTCTACTCCTTCTTCTCCAAAGGCAAAGGCTAGATTGCAAAGGGTTAGAGCTAACCAGCAAAATCAAGGGTAGGAAATACGCCAACCTCAAGTGAGATAAAAGAACAAGATGAAGTTGAAAAATCATGCTTATAGGGAAGCTAAGGCAAAATAAAAGGCTGAAGAGGAGGAAGATGCCAAAGAGCAAGAGGAATATATACGCTAGAGGAAGCGCAATCTAGAGGTAGTTGAGGATGATGTGGTACAGGGGAGCTCAAAGAAAGGAAAAGAGAACCCTGAAGCTGTTAACCCTACTACTACTACCCATGTGGAGGAAGTTATCTCCAAGGCAAAGGGCACTGAGTGCAAGCGATATACCACTACTCTCCCAACAAAGAAAAATTTCCAAGTGGTGAGTAGAGATGAGAATGCTGATTACATGGAGATCATCAATCAGCAAGAACCTGCTCTTCCAAATTCTAACATCTTAAACCAAATTCCCACTCAGATTGAGTCTCTTCGTACTTAGGTTGAGTTACCTGAGGCTGATCCATTCTTAGGCCAAACAGCCAACACCTAGGTACCTATAAATCCTACCCTAAGTTCTTTTGTAAATCCTACACTTTCTTCTACTATAAATCTTGAAATCCCACTACCTGTAAATTTCCAAATTCCCACTTCTTCTATAAATTCTCCTTCCCATATATCTGAATTTATGAATTCCCCAGTATACACTCATTCCTCTCCAAACCATTCTTCACCTCCTCCAAACACTTTAACTTCTATAATTCCTTCTCATGTAAAATCTAAACCAACCACCACTTCTATTTGTACAAAATACTTCTTCTCCTAACCTTTCTTCTAAACAACCACATACCCCTTTAATCCCACTAATCGGAGAAGTTCTAGAAGCTGAGAACTCCGCTCAGTAAGGAAAAGCAAGTGAGGATGTTGCTAAGACAAATTTTATAGCTAATAAAGCAGCTCCCTTTAGCAACAAGATAATCCAAGAGGACTTGGCTGACTCAGCCATCTTGGCTCAGATTAGGGAGTTGGCAAGGAAAAAATTCCCAACTCTCAAAATTGATACTGAGTTGGCTGGAGTGGTAAGCCATGTGCTGATGACTCAGGAATTGATGCACTTGTGCACCAAGATCAAGGTAAAGCTTCCAGATTTTAATTCACATTAAAGTATTCCCTCTAAATTAGTTTATTACGAAGAATTTGAGAAGATTCAAGGAAGTTTGTACACCATTCGCAACCATCTCACAAAGGAAAGCACAAAGAGCCTAGTAGACAAGATGGCGCTGATTCTAATCAGACTCTTTGATTCTGCAGCTCAGCTCAATGCAGATGTCTCCTCTATCCCCATGTTTAATGTTATTGTTAGCGCTGTAGAAACATGAAAGATGAAGGGTAGTTTATACTTTTCTGCAGAGCAACTTGAATGCCACTTTGGCAACTTAAGCTACGTAGTTTCACAAGTTTGGCGAAGAACATTCTAAAATAAAGAGGAGCAAAGACAATAAAATCAATGATCTATATTGGTCAAGATTAATAAATAGGAGGGGGGTGAATACTTTACTTGATTCTTTTTAGTATCTATAAAAATTCTTTTCCAAGTTTAATTTTTAGATGCGTGCTTAGTGAAATGTGCTGAATTTGGTCTAAAAACTATAAGCTACTCAACTTCGCTGACTTAGTGTATCTTAAATCACTGTTGAGTACTTTAATTATCTCAGATTGGTTTTTAAAGTAAGACTTGTAAAATAGAGAGAATGATGGATGAGTAAGATGCTATAAAGATAAGCAAAAAAGGGTAGAACTTCAAGACCTGAGACTTTATCATGCTTTGGCCCCGAGCCTACCTCTAGTCCCCTAATTCCTTTCTAAGCTTTAATCCACTAGTGTTATCCTTCATTCCTTAGGCGGAGAAGCATTTACAACCGGTAGAATCTATTACAGAAAGTACCTTCCTTTCTAACTACCACTCAAACATAGTTTAGGTACCCTTCCTAAACTGTCACTCAAATTTTCAAATAGAGTTTACGAACAAAGGATTTCAAGTTATAAAAGACATTAAATCCTTTTACAATGTTAAATCTAAAGTGTTTCTCTGTATTACAAACTGATTGGAAGATTTGTGTTTGCTTTGATTACTTGATTTGAAATTTCTGAATGCTGGGAATATTTTAACAGTACATTAGCTCTTGAGAAATTCGAGGTGATTCATAAAGTTTGAACACCTACTTCAGTCTTCTATTTATACTTGAAGTTCTTGGAAGTAGTCACTGTAAACTTTTCATCCTGATTTGTCTTCAATTTCTCTTCTCTTCATTGCTTTCAAATTTGTTTATTTAAAATAAATTTCAGGGTGTTTAGAGATAGAGATTTCGAACATTGAAGCACCAGATTAAATCGTTAGTCGGAATGTGTCAAAAACTTATCTCCTTCAAGAAATTCTATTATGATAAATAGGCTTGTGAGATGTAGCATGGAAGCTTGTAATTTGTTCAATTGGTGACGTTGCAGAGTTATGCATAAACACTAAAAAATGATGCATGTCAAAGTATTCCTTTTGTGTTGGAATTTTTTGAGTTTCTCCAACATTTTGTACTAACACCTTTTCGTTGTGAGGACCACTTGAATATCTTCTTTAATTTTAGCACATATTCTCCTGAAAAGCATCAAAGGAATATTATGTTCCTCATAGATAGTGTTTAAAGCATTTGTGTCATATATTTTTCTAAGTGTCAATTAACTCAGCTTTTATAACAAAAAGCATACGCAGCTTCGCTGAGTCTATATCTTGTAAACTATGTAGTACTAGGCTAAACTTAGCTTTTCTTACTCTAAGCCATAAATTCATTAAACTCTCAGTAGACTGATTTGTTTTCCATTAAACAAACTCAAGTAAACATGATTAATTAAGAGTCTACTTAGTACTCATTTAATTTCACTATCCAAGACAATTTGTTAATTCCAAAATGTTTTAAGTACTATGAAGTACAATTAAATTGGGTTCAATAATCTCTCCTCTTTTTGAATAGATAACAAACTACATAGTCGAAGATATTAATTGAATAAATAGTTTAAAGATATAGAAATACATGATAGATGATGTAAGACTCCCCCATGTTGTGTGAACTTCTTAGTTAATGTAGACTCCCTCATACTGAGTGGATTTTCTTCCTTCAACTCAACTCCCCCATACTTAGAGGAATTTTCTTCAATTTGGGACTTTGTCTTACTTTAGCTTTTCTATGAGGTTGGTTTTTGCATATATTCCTGCAATAGTTTATAAGAAGAAATACTATACATAAACAACAAGTTATGAAGTTAAGAAACTCTTATCTTTGACAGAAAAAACCTATAATTTGATTGATAGATTAAGGCTTAGTTAGTACACAAATCATGTTCTCAACTAAGTGATTACAAATTAGGACCTATTACACGTTATGCCTATACTACAACTATTTGTACAATTGAGTAGAAGGCTGTTCAGAGCTTTTAGCATGATTGCTTTGATGGCTATGATTACCTTTTTTGCTATTGGTGATGAGATTGAGATTGATGTTGGGACTGATGATAAGATCTCTTCGGTAAGAATGACTTATTTAAATTAGTAGTTCTTATAGCATCTTTATCTACCTTTTCCTCTTTGTTATCTATTCCTTAACAATTTTTTCAAGGAAGAGATTGAAGGAGTTCAAGGGCAAACTGAAAGTCCCCCGACTTTCCAATGATCAATGGAGAAATCTCCTACTCTAGTGTCTCCTTTCCCTTTATAGTAAGGAAGTTTTTATTATTAAGCTTAGTGAGAAGCAAATGATGGCACTTGGATAAATGAGCAATTTCATCAAACCCTTGGCAAGTGAGCTATTGAAAGCACTGTAATAAAGCTTTGAAATCTGATGCAGACAACGCGATCTTCAGTTTTGCTTCTAAATCAAGGATCTTTGGGCATATTGATGACATAGTTCTAGTAGTGAAGTCAATATCCCTTGCATCACGTATTCTAGTGGTCATCAATTGATCCACATGCTTTTGCATATCCTCAAGATAAACCATAATAAAATTGATCTTCTTGTGAACTGAGAGACCATTGTTCAGGTCTAGTGACTCAGTCGGTTCAGGGAAGAGTTTTCCCATAGCCCCGATAAGAGCCTTTTGCACCTTTTTGATTGAATCATTTGTATTATCATAGGCTTGTGAGCTTTGTTGGCAACATCATCAATGGTCTTAATCACCCGATATATATTCTTATTATAATTCACCATCAGCTCGGACATACTCTCCATCAGCTTTGCCATGCTATGATCGATGTCCTTGGTGACCTCCACTTCCTTAAGAAAATTTTCAATCTTTTTATCGGTGCTCTTCTTTATTTTTACTTTCTCTTTACAAAACTTATGAAATTTTGTAGCTTGGGTTACTGTGAGCGGACGACACGGAGTGGTGGGTCGAGAGCATGAGGAGAATGAGAGGCGCGGTCCACCTAGGTGTTTTAAAAAGTACCAGGTCGAAGACCCAGAAGATTTGGATAGAGAAAGCAAAAACATTTTTAGATTGGTCAAACCCGAATCCGCCGCCTCTTAGTGTGGAGTCGCCACCTGGATTAGCTCTTTCTAGGAATTAGAGTCCTATGAGGCTTAACGTCCGAGGGACTGCCCACTAAGACGCAGAGATTCAAGTTCGGGAAAACTTGCTTATTTCTTATTGGATAACATTAAATTACATCTATAGAAAACCGCATTTTCTTAATTGTGCATATTTGCACTTAGGTCATTTTCGAGTTTGTAATGATTTAACACGCATGCGAAAAGTATTAAACCATCTATAAAGCATTAAATAAATGTGTAAAAGTAAACTAAAACCACCCGCGTAATCTATTAATTACAATTCCCAAACATATTTAGCATTACCCGAAGGAAAAATAAATTCCTAGGCATACATCTAACCAACATCAACAAGGGTTAACACAAGATATGGCGCATATGTTCAATTTGATTTTGAGAAGGCCTGTGTGACCTAATTAAAACATCGATGGTTTAAAGTTCTTATTTTGAATAAAAAATTGTTTATTTTTATTTTTATTTACACGTATGTTGGTTAATTTTTATTAGTGAAAATGACCGCATGGCAAAATGTAAGGCAAGTTATCCAGGAATAATTTTTATTCCCTTCATGGGGGTTTTCTAAAAAAAAATTAAAAAGAAATAAAAGATGAAGTAAAATAATTCCTAGGTCCACAAGTAAAATAAGAAAAAAGATGAAGTAGACGATGCGCATGGGATCCGCAATTCTAGGAACTGAGAGGCTTACCCTTTCTGCGTGAATCCACTTCGACTTATCCGTATGATCCTCGGGAGCTTTCCTCGTTTATTTTGATTTATTGTGGTTTAATGTGGAAAAATAAGTGTTTATTTATCCAAAAGATAATGAGACTAGGGTTTTAAATTTGTTTTAGACCCGAGAATATCTAAGAATATTTAAAGAAAGTAGATGAAAAAAGATTTGAAAACAATTAAAATTTGGAGTCCAAACGTCTTTTGGATCCGAATATCTTTGAAGAAAATATTTGTCCAAAAGATAATCAGACTCGGGTTCTAAATTTGTTTAAGACCTGAGAATATCTCAGAATTTTTGAGAAATGTAGGAAGAAGAATGATTTGAAAATAATCAAGATTTGGGATCCAAATGTGTTTTGGATCTATATTATTCAAGAGAAATTGAAAGAAAATATTTTTGATGTTTTTCTCATTTTTTTTGGGAAAATCTAATTTTTTTGTCTAAAATTTCGAGCCCCCTTCAATCCAAAAATGTCCTGAATTTATAGAAATTCAGGACGGCCCTAAATCGGGCTTGCTGAACTCTCCATCGAGGTGCTGGAATTTCCAGCGAGCTGCTGGAAATTCCAGCCCCTCGCTGGAATTTCCAGCAAGGTCGCTGGAGAGTTCAGAGACTCTTGTTGAACTCTCCAGTGAGGGGCCAAAGAAATCCCATTTGGGATTTCTTTTCTCCATGTTAATTAATTTTTTTTATTTTAAAATATTATATATATATATATATATACACACACACACACACACACAAGTTTATATATACCTATATTTCCAAATAATCCAATTAAATTATTTTGGACCCTTAAAAATATTATAAGCTTTTAAATTTTCACTTTGAGCCTTTTTAAATATTTTTTATGGTCCTAAATATTTATTTAGGGTCCCAAACACTATTTTTAATGAGGAGAACTCCCATTTGAAGATCATTGGACGGTTGAAAAATGTGTGATCCAAGGATAAAAATCCTAAAATGTCATAATCATTTAACGCGCGAGCTGGTACAAAATCCCATGCGCATAGCTGCCCCTTGTGTGATAATTGCTAGTTGTATAACAAGTATGATCACACGAAATGAGCGTAGGGATAGAGATAATACCTGACCGGTGTTGTTGTTGACTTCTTGTTCCCAATTGGTGATAACACAAACCTTCCTTTCTGGAGCTGTATCTTCATAGGGTTGTCCGTTTCTTTTTCGAAGTCCCTTAGGTACTTGGTGCCCCTTGTGGGCGGGTTGACCGTTTCTTTCTTCGGTTGATAAATGAGATTGTTTCTTTCTTTAGCCATTGAGATAATCGTTTCCTTCTTTGGTTATATTTTGTATTTCCTTAATAGGATGTTGACTTGCTTCCTTTGACAAATCAGAGAAAAAGGTGTGATGTTAATACATTTTATGATGAATATTTTAATTATTTGATTGAGTTTATGCGAAGAAAAAATTTTTGCCCCTTCAATCAAAAATTAAAACATGATAAATAAATAAGTTTAATGAAATTTCAAGGATGTCTCGAAGACTGATCCATTGTTTTTGGAGGCTTTTGTGTTTGCAATGTTGACTTTAGGCTTGAGTGGGCAATCATCCTTCTTGGTGTTTGTGGGTTCCTCAAGTGGAGGTGGAGTTCTCGTTTAGTGGGACATTGTTACCCCAGTTTGGCGTCATCTTCTCCTGTAAATGATAGGTTGTGTATGTGATGTATGCATGATTTATGCATGAACAATATTTATCATATGATGTATGTTCATCTATTGTAGATATCGTGGGCTTAGTTCATTGAAGAGCCTTCTCTTGTGCTAGTGCATGATTGCCCCTAGGGTTTGTCTTGTTAGGGATTCTATGGATGACTCCCTCAAAGCGTTAACCATGGGTTCGTTGAATTAGATTGGAGTTTAGAGCTTGGATCTAGTTTGAGGAAAGTCTCGATGAGTTGTTGATCCCGCATTGTGTCGATGATGTTGGCTTGGAGGCCATTTGCCTTAGGTGTTCGAGGTATATGATGTCATGTACCGTTCCAAGGATAAAATGATGATTTTGATATTTCTTTTGTTCTAATTTTTGCATAAACCACCCTTATGAGTTTTCAATCTATTGAACCTTGTCTTAATTTTTGCCTTGACCGCCCTTTCAGGTTTTTAATCCAGCAGACTCATTTTTCTTTTATTTATTTTTTCATTTTTTAGATGTTTAGTTGCGATATTCTACCATTAGCATGCAAGCAATCAAAATAAGCATATGCATAAAGCTTCAACAAAAATGATAATTCATTGATGAACTTAACAGGGGTATAAATGTTTCAAATGATTTAACTTCACCATTAATTATCCCTTTCAGCTTTTCTAACCAATGTTGTTCTTTCGGTGTCCTAAGTTTTGCCTGAGCCACCCTTTTCGGGCTTTCAACTGAGCGGACTGTTCTTTTTCTATTTTGAAAAGAAGTCCTAATTTTTGCTCAACTAACCGAGTGTTAATTGACAGGCTAAATACAAATTTATTTTTTTATTTGTATTACTTTTTATCAATTTATTTCTTTCGCTTATATGTGATAGCAATTGTTTAAGACTTGGTTGATTTGGTAGATCTACCGTCATCTATGACCATGACTTCATTTGTTATCTCGTTCAGCATTTCTGATCGATTGGTTGGTGCTCATGCTACTTCGCTAGCTTGAGGTGTATTCGATGATGAGTCTTGATCATCAATGTTTCCTTTTGAGTTTAACATTTCTCCAATGATAGGTGATATTCCGGAGATCAGATCTGATAGCTTGATTCCATCGATAATGTAATGATCGGTCCATAAGTGTTGGTGGGCTATGCGATGAAGTTGTTGACGTGTTCAACGATCTAACTCCTTCTTTATGTCTTTGGTATTGTGCCATCTGTTTTGACTTTTCTAGGGCTTCGATCATTGCTTAACTGCCCCACAAATGGTGGTGAGTCATGTGATGGAGTTGTTGACGTGTTCTACGATCTAACTCTTTCTTTGTGACATTGCGCTAGTTGTTTGGTCTCAACTTGGTTTGTCGATATTTTAGCCTTATTCTGGCTTCGATCATTTTGATCTTTGAGTGCTTCGTTTCTTTGATTGATTGATTTAATATTCAGTAGACATTTCATGCTTGGAGATCTTTCTGTTGATCTTACATCCTTGTAGGATGAGGCAATTTCTATCACGTGTTGTCTAAGTACATTAGTCTATCTCTCACTTTCTATCAAGAGTCAAATCATTTGAAATTATAGTGACTTTGGGAAATCCATTTATACTCAAATTAATTTCATGACATGATGTGTCACATGTGCTGAAAACATTATGCGTATGCTTATGAGAATGCGTGATGTCATTGATAGAGTATCAAGCAAGTAAACAAAGTTCAATTTATTCAAAAATAATTTAAAAGCCTCGCAGGCAAAGTAGCTAAAAGCTAAATTATTACATAATCATCCATTGATGCTAGTGTCCCATAGATGTATATATGGATTCAAAGTGCTCCATCCTATCCGCCTTTTCAAACATTTCTTGGTAGCTCGAGAAGATGTTTGATCCAAACTTATTCCTGTATGATGGTAGTGCATAGTCCAGAAGCTTGGTTATCATCTCTAGTGGAGTTAAGCGAGCCTGAAGCCTGACTTGTGTGGCCATCTAACATCTACAGTAGGATTTGAAGCTATCACCTTGTTCTTGCCTTATAGCCTCTAGATGTTGCATTGGGGTTTCCATTTGAGAGTTGAAACCATAATGCCCCATCATAGCTAGAGCAAGGCTATTCAAATTAGTGGCTATGTCTAGCGGAAGGTAGCTTTACCATTCATTGATTGGGTGGCCCAAGGTGACGACAAAGAGCATAGCCATCATCTGTTCGCTAACCCTTAATACCCTCATCACTATTTGATAATGAGTTAAGTGAGCGCGCAAGTCGCCAGATCCCACATACTTTTCAAACTACTGCACTGCGAAGTTTGGGGGCAAGCTATCTTCATCCCTGATTGTCGATTGCGAGGAGTATGAATTAATGATATGACCACCTTGAGTGGCAAGGAATTGTTACCATAGTTCTGACATTCCTGGTTGTTAGAGGATGGTGTTCCTTGCGCTTGGATAAGAGCTATATTGCCCCTGAGGAAATGTCGCAAACCTGGGCAGTTGAGGTGCCTGGAACTATGAGACGACCGATGTAATCCTTTTAGGAACAGGCTGTTGGGTCATTCCTTGATAAAAAGGCCCCGGGCCCCATTTATCCTGCGGCCCCGGGCCCCATTTATCCTAGTTGCCCAATCGGAGCCTGGTTTAGCTAACTTTATCCTGCCCCGAACTGATAAAAGGTAGTTGGGGGCACCATGTGTGAGGTGGGAGGTCCCCCTATTTCAGGCCATCTAGTTGGACCATTGCTATTAAGGGTGACCTCCGGGTTGGACAC
The DNA here is from genome assembly GCA_949673415.1 of Euphorbia schlechtendalii. Classification (NCBI taxonomy): domain Eukaryota; kingdom Viridiplantae; phylum Streptophyta; class Magnoliopsida; order Malpighiales; family Euphorbiaceae; genus Euphorbia; species Euphorbia schlechtendalii. The sequence goes on along the minus strand of CATIWQ010196829.1, from coordinate 29,834 downwards.
CACATTCTGAGCTCTCCCGACGTGTTGGAGAATGAGAGTATCTAGCTGTTCGCTATTGGTAAAGGCATTCAAGGTAGCTGCAATCTCGATGCTCACTAACGATAGTTGAGAATTATCCCATAAGGACGGGTCAATCTTCCCTTGCACCTTCTTCTTGTGGATTGGCCATGACAGTCGTGCGCTGAACTGAATAAAAACCTGAGTACTCACTTGCGTCAGTATACGAAACCCTCTCCACATTGGCCATGATTGTAGAAACACGGACCAAGAGATGAGTAGACTTCTTCCAAGCCCCTTTGATACACGAGTAGAATATTAGACCGTGCATGTAAGATTCATGATATGATTCATGATGCGGGAAATGCATGAGATATTTAATGTTATGGTTGCATTCGCAAGGGGTTATTATTCCATGATGTGAAATAACATGTATGTCAGTCCATTTGAAACAAACAAGTTAATCATTAGGTATAAATGAAAACATGTGGAAATGAAAATCTAACATCGAGGGTTGGATTTGAGATTTTGTACAATGTCTGTGTGACATCGTAATATGAGTGGTGTAAGTGAGGTGACCAAGTTACTCGTGTGGTAATAGGTCAAAAGTTTGAGGTTTCGTACTACGACTAGGTCTCATGAGGAGGTAAAAATTATTTCGGTTGAGCAGTGCGGCATACCTGAATAAAATGAAAATAACTATCGTATGTAGCTATCTAATGAATGACTTGGTTAATTTTACCCAATTAGGGTGGAGTTTTGGATTCCTATGTGATCATCGTTACTTGAGGGTATGTGGTGATGCGTGAATTATTACCTCGTGTGGGTGAATGATTCGGGTATGAAGCGTATACCCTTGAAGATTTGGTAAGGTAAGACTTTTGAAGTAAGTTTACCCATGAGGGCTTAGGTTAGGACATCAACTGGGATATCCTTTAATGTGGGAAATGGTTTGGGGTAGGTATTTGCCCCTTTTGGGCTATGATTTGGACGTCGAATAGACATTTCATAGGTAATTTGTGGGATGTGTTATTACCCCTTGTTGGCTGAGTGTCGGATGTCAAGTGGACATTACGCAGTAAAAGAAAGGTATGTTCGCCCTGTACGGGCTAATAGCCGAATGTCAAGTGGACATGTAGCTGAAAAGGGGTAAGTGATGTTTTATGATTCTAAGTGGTTTCAAATTGTCCTAAGGTGACATGACCTCAAGTGTCAACTAATCCTAAGTGTATGTGACATCGATTTGGCATGATGATGAGAAGATGTTATGTTACATCATTGTAATATGATGAGTGTGTGCGTTCAAGTGTCTACACTAAGATTCATGATTATCATGACATTTGTACAATAATAAGTACGTAGCACAAAGCGTGCAACTTCCAAACTTCCAACCTACAACTCCCGCGCGTTGGGTTTTTGGTTAGTCTCTATCCTAAGTTTGGTTCAACTTAGTATTATGAAGATATTAAGGGGCGCACTTGGAAGAAAAATATAATGCATGGTCGTTTGTTGTGTAACACCCTAGGGAAAATGCCAACGATTTATTTACATGAGGTTTGTAAACGGGTTGTTGATGTAGAAGGTTCTTGTTGCACTAAAATACACTCCAAGCCTCTAATGAGGGAGGTACATGCGATATGGTAACAAGTGCTCCACCTGCTCAAGTACTATCTTTTCTCAGAGAGGTAAATTAGTACAAGAGAAAGCTTCGCGGTAATAGGGGTACTTTAGACTTATCGGCTAATAATTTCTATTGCAATGCGAAATTTATGAATATGTCATAATTAAGAGAAAACTGAATAATGTGATCAATAATTTTGGCACTTATCCAAAATTTAAAACATTTTAAAAAAAGTTTTTAGAAAAATCCCCAGCAGTGTCGCCACTGTGAGCGGACGACACAAAGTGGTGGGCCGAGAAAGCACGGAGAATGAGAGGTGCGGTCCACCAGGGTGTTTTAAAATGTACCAGGTCGGGGACCCGGAAGATTTGGATAGAGAAAGAAAAAACATTGTAGATTGGTCAAACCCGAATCCGCCACCTCTTTGTGTGGAGTCACCACCTGGATTATCATTTTCGAGGAATTAGAGTTCTGTGAGGCTTAATGTCAGGGGGACGGGCCACTAAGACACAGAGATTCAGGTTCGGGATAAGTGCTTATTTCTTATTGGATCACATTAAATTACATCTATAGAAAACCGTATTTTCTTAATTGTACATATTCGCACTTAGGTCATTTTCGAGTTTGTAATGATTTAACGCGCATGCAGAAAGTAGTAAACCATCCATAAAGCATTAAATAAATGCGTAAAAGTAAACTAATAAATTACAAGACTTGGGGGATGCAACGGCCCGCCTAATCTATTAATTACAATTCCCAGACATATTTACAATACCCGAAGGAAAAATAAATTCCTAGGCATACATCTAACCTGCATAGACAAGGGTTAGCACAAGATATGCGACATATGTTTGATTTGTTTTAAGAAGGGCCATGTGACCTAATTAAAACATCGACTATTTCAAGTTCTTATTTTGAATAAAAAAATGTTCCTTTTTTTAATGTATGTTGGTTAATTTTTATTAGTGAAAATGACCGCATGAAAAAATGTGAGGCCTGTTATCCGGGAATAATTTGTATTCCCTTCGCGGGGGTATTCTAACATTAAAATTAAAAATAAATAAAAGATGAAGAAGAAAATTACAACATTTACAATAATAATAAATAAAACAATTCCTAGGTCTACAAGTAAAATCAGAAAAAAGATGAATCAGACGATGCGCATGGGATCAGCAATTCTAGGAACTCAGAGGCTTACCCTTTGGACATGAATCCATTTTGGCGTATCCATATAATACCAGGGAGCTTTCCTCATTCATTTTGATTTAATTGTGGTTTAATGTGGAAAAATAAGTATTTATTTATCCAAAAGATAGTCAAACTCAGGTTCTAAATTTATTTTAGACACGAGAATATCTGAGGATATTTAAAGAAAAGTAGATGAAAAATGATTTGAAAATAATTAAAATTTGGAGTCCAAACATCTTTTGGATTCGAATATCTTTGAAAAAAATATTTGTCCAAAAGATAATTAGACTCGGGTTCTAAATTTGTTTTAGACCCGAGAATATCTGAGGATTTTTGAGAAATGTAGGAAGAAGAATGATTTAAAAATAATCAAGATTTGGGATCCAAATGTGTTTTGGATCTAAATTATTAAAGAGAAATTGAAAGAAAATATTTTTGGTGTTTTTCCCGTTGTTTTTTTTCTCTGAAAGTCTAATTTTTTTTCTAAAATTTCGAGCTCCCCACAATCCAAAAAAGTCCTAAATTTATAGAAATTCAGGACAGCCATAAATCGGGCTCGCTGAAGAGTTCAGCGTAGCGAGTCTCGCTGGAGATTCTAGCGAGGTGCTGGAGTCGTTGGAGATTTCAACGACCCTCGCTGAACTCTCCAGCGAGGGTTGGGATTTGTTTAGTCCACGTTAATTAATTTTTTTCCTTTTTTATTTTAAAATATGATATATATATATATATATATATACAAGTTATATATACCGATATTTAAAAATAATCCAATTAAATATTTTTGGACCCTTAAAAATATTATAAGTTTATAATTTTTCACTTTAAGCCTTTTAAAAATTTTGTATGGTCTTAAATATTTATTTAGGGTCCCAAACATTATTTTTAACGAGGAGAACTCTCATTTGAAGATCATTGGACGGTCAAAAAATGTGTGATCCAAGGATAAAAATCCTGAAAAGGTGTCATCATTGAACGCGAGAGCTGGTACAAAATCCCATGCTCATAGTTACTATTGTGATGTTCAAGCTACTCAATTGCTCAGCAGTTACATCAATACTACACTTTTTTTTCTCGCTACCATGTTAGCAAGCGCAGTAGACGTATGGTTAGAAGTGACAGTTGCACTAAGTTGATCCACAGAATTAGACGGTCAGGTAAGGATCAAAGCCATCTTGTCCACAAGGCTTTTAGTGCTCTCCTTCACCAAATGGTTGTGAATTGCAAACAAGCTTCCTTGAATCTTTTCAAACTCTTCGAAGTAAACCAATTCAGAAGGAATACTTTAGTCCTCATCAAACTCTGGTAGCTTAGCCTTTTGTTTCGTGGATAAGTCTGTCAATTCCTGTGACAGTAGAACTTGGTTTACTTCTTTAACCAAATTAGCGTAAGTTTTGAGAGTTGGGAATTTCTTCCTTGCTAACTCTCTAATCTGAGCCAAGATGGTTGAGTTAGCCATGTCTTCTTGGACTGGCTTGCTGTTGGAGGAAGATACTTCATTGGCTATAAAATTTTCCTTAGTATCATCCTCACTTGCTTTTCCTTGCTAAGCGAAGTTTTCAACTTCAGGAACTTCCCTAATCAAAGGGATTTCAGGGGGTAGAGGATGGATTTGAAGAAAGGTTTGGTTTAGAGGTATTTTATACATTTTGAGAAGAAGTGGTTGGTTTAATTTTTGCAGGGAAGGGATTAAGGTAGTTTGAGAAGTAGGAGGAGGTGAGAAAGAATCTTGAGTTTGGTTTGGAAAGGAAGGAGAATAGATAGGAGAATTTAAAAATTTTTGGTATATGAGAAAGGGAATTTACAAGAGAAGTTGGTATTTGAGAACATACATGAGTAGGGATTTTAAGATTTACAGGAAAAGAGGGTTTAGGATTTATAGAAGGAATGGGGGATGGATTTAAAGGTGCTTGTGGGTTGGCTGATTGACTCATGGATGGGTCAGCTTTAAGTAACTTAGCTTGAGTAGGAAGACACTCAGGCTGAGTGGAAATTGGCTTTGGGGTGCTATAACCCAGAAGAGCAGATTCTTCCTAATTTAGGATTTCCACTTCTTCACTAGCATCCTCATCACTGCTCACCACTTGAATAGATTTCTTCATAGGGTGAGTGGTAGATAGCTTGCACTGAGTGCCCTTAGCTTTGGAAAATACATCTTCCACATGAGTTGCAACTTCAAACTAAGTGGTTTCAAGGTTCTCTTTACCTTTCTGAGCTCCCTTATCCCACATCATCTTTAGTCACCTCTAGCTTGCGCTTTCTTTAGAGCAGGGTTTCCTCTTGTCCCTTAACATCCTCTTCTTCTTCTTCAGCCTTTTGCTTCACCTTAGCTTCCATCTAAGGTATGAGTTTTACAGCTTCATTGGCTTTCTTTACCTGGCTGGAGACTGGGTAGGTGTATTTCCTACCCTTGTTTTTGTTGGGCTTTTCATTGCCTTGTAAGAATTAGCTCTTGATTTTGGAGAGCTTGGAGCAGAAGCGGTTGAGATTTTCTGTAGCTTAGCTGATAGAGGAACATTATAATTGGTGTCCTCATTGTCTTCTTCAAAATCCACCATAAAACCGTCATCACCTTCCTTCAAAATATTCTCAAGAAACATTGACGGTACAACCATAGCCTTCCTTTTTGCATCTTGGGCCTTGGTATACCTAGTGTTAGCGTCATCTTCAATGGGATCACCGTCTCCCTTGGTCCATCAATAAAAGATGAAATATCCACCCACACAGCCTTTTTAAAGATAATTATCAAATAATTATAATGATAGATGGTAGTAACTTTAGTCAGATGATGAAGGATCAGCACTAGCAAATTCAATTTATTACCTTCTACCATATGGTAGACCATGCACCATTCGAAGTAAGTGTAGCTAGAGAGAGAGAGAGCCTATCTTTGGCAGACGTAGTTTCACAAGAAGTTCATGGCAAGCCCTTACTCTCTAACTCATCCCAGATGCTGAGATCTTGCCAATTCCATAATCAACTAGGAGTTCCCAATCCTCAAGGATTGCAATAGCTTCCTCATCCCCATTCTTCATCAACACAGTGCCCTTGCATGTTGTATTCAGAAGACTCCCAATAGCCTGGCATAGATTAGTTGAGAGTTCCCATCAATCTCCATCATAAGCACATCATTGTACCCCTGAGTGGTGTACAAGTTCTCGTAGAAGCTTTCGATTAAGCCAATAATGGCTGGTCCTTCCAACTGTAGAAATTGACTTAGGTTCTGCTTTTTGATAACATTATGAAGGTTTTTATTCTTCAATAGGCCTTCATACTCCACTTCATACATCAGGCCAAAGTCTAGATTTGCTCCTCATTCAACCTTGGTGAAAACTATTCCAGTGGTGAAAACAATCTTTTCCATGGTTCCATCAATGCACACATATATAGTCTTCTTAGAAGAGCCTCGAAGGATAAAATTTCTCTTGGTGATCTCCATTACAAATGAAAATGAATTTGAGAGAAGAGAGAAATTTAGTTTCTTTTAGAGTTCAGATGATTGGAATTTCAAAATTGTAAGTAACCTTTTCTCTCTATCAAACTTCAGCTTTTATATACCTATTCAACTTATAGTGATACGTGGCGCTCACACAAAACAAGATTAAAATCAACAGTGAGATTAACAAAGATTTAACCGATATAATAAAACAATGAGTTTAGCAACAAACTATTACAATTCAAAAAAGCCCTTTTGAGATTTTAACCTCAAAATTGAATCTCATAACGTTACTTTAAAATATAGACAGAGTTAAATACTTGTTACCTCATTCGATTGAGTTAAGACTTGATTTTTCTTCATATGGGGTTCGCCATTCCAATAAGTTGCCTTAGAACATTGAATTGCTCCTTAGCCAATGGATTGGTGAATATATTAGCTCGTTGTTCCTCAGAGGGAATATACTCTAACTTGACATCTCCCCTTAGCTCATGATCCCTTATGAAGTGATGTTCTACATTGACACGCTTCATCCTTCCATGTTGAACTAGATTCTTGGAAAGGTCAATTGCGCTTTTGTTATCACACATAACTTCAAGGAATTTTAACTTTATACCATAATCCTCTAGTTGTTGCTTAATCCATGGTAGTTATGCTATACAACTTCCTCCCGCCATGTACTTAGCTTCAGCTGTACTCAATGCAAAAGAAGCTTGCTTCTTACTATACCATGAGACCAGGCATTCTCCAAGGAAATGGCATCCTCCCGTGGTGACTTTCCTGTCAAGGTTATCTCTACCATAGTCAGCATTTGTAAATCCTCTAGAAATGAAATATGAGCTGTTGGGATACCACAGACCTACATTAAGAGAGCATTGTAAATATTAGAGAATTCTCTTAATAGTTGCTAAGTGAGATTATATGGGGTCAGCTTGATAATGTGCGTAATAGCACACATCATATTGAATGTCTAGCCTACTTGTAGTTGAATAAAGAAGAGAACCAGTAATTCCTTTGTAGAACTTACTATCTACTAGCTTACCAGCTTCATCCTTACTTAAGATAGTATTAGTAGCCATAGGAGTGGACATTGGTTTCGAATGCTCCATATCAAAATTCTCCAAGTTTCTTTGGCATACTTTGCTTGGCAAATGAAGATTCCATCTTCACTCTACTTGATTTGAAGTCCAAGGAAAAAGTTGAGCTCTCCAGTCATAGACATTTCAAACTCGCTCTTCATTTGCTTGTTGAACTCCTTGTACAACTTCTCATTAATTGCTCCAAGAATGATATCATCCACATAGATTTGGACAAGCAACACATCTTCTTTTTTTACTAGATAAACATGGTCGTATCTGTTTCCCCTATTTCATAGCCTTTGTTGATAAGGAAATTAGTCAACCTATCATACCAAGCTCTTGGTGCTTGCTTCAATCCGTAGAGAGCTTTCTTCAGTTTGAAGAGATGCTTAGGATTATTTGAATCTTTAAAGCTGGGAGGCTGGTGCACATAGACTTCCTCTTGAATGAATCCATTCAGGAATGCGATTTTGACATCCATTTGAAATAATTTGAAGTTCATATGGGATGCAAAAGTACATATGATTCGAATTACTTTAAACTGAGCTATAGGAGCATAAGTCTCATCATAATCAATGCCTTATTACTGATTGTAGCCTTAATCAACAAGATTAGCCTTGTTCCTAACAATAATACCATCTAAGCTTGTTCTTGAAAACCCATTTGGTGTCGATGTTTTATTTTCCTTTAGGCTTTGGAATTGGATCCCAAACCTCAATGCACTTGAATGGATCTAGCTCCTCTTACATCACGATCATCCAATAATCATCTCCTTCTGCATCTTCAAACTTCTTAGGTTTAATCAATGAGATTAAAGCTGAATGGCTCATTATCCTACTGAACTAACCTCGCATCATCACGGGATTATGAACATCAACAATAATACTTTCGAGTGGGTGATTGTGATGAGTCCTAATATCTCTTGGCAAACTCAGATCTATAATTGGAGGTTTTGCATTTGGTTGTTGAGACTACGCTCGATCTTCTTCATCGTTGAATTTAATAGAAAGATCTTTGTTTAGTTTGACTTCCTCAATTTCAGGTTCTTGTGCTTAGTTGGGAAGCACAAAGAGTGACATGCTAAGTGAATTTTCTTGTTGAGTTACTCCTTCATCTTCATTAGATGGTTATCTTTTTACATGGTTAGTGTTATCAAAATGTACTTGCATAGACTCCTCTAATAAGCTAGTTCTCTAGACATATATTCTATATGCCTTGCTGTTAGTTGAGTATCCTAGAAAGATACCTTCATCAACCTTTGAATCAAAGTTACCTAGCTACTCCTTGGTGTTAAGAATAAAGCATCTACATCCAGATGATCTGAGATGACTGATATTAGGCTTGCACCCTTGCCGAAGGTCATACGATGTCTTCTTAAGAATTGGGCGAATTAAAACCTAATTAAAGATATGGCAGGCTATGTTAATAGCTTCTCTCTAAAAGTACTTTCATAGATTGTTATCACTCAACATGGATCGAGCTATCTCAGCTATGCTTTTGTTCTTCCTTTCTACAACCCCATTTTTTAGGAGTATAAGGAGCAGAAAAGTTGTGGTCAATATCATGTGTTGAAGAGAATTCATGAGATTGAAGTTCTTGAATTCATGTCCATGATCACTTCAGATTCTACTAATTTTAGTTCCTAGTTCGTTCATTAACTAACTACTGAGTTTGATAAAAGATTCAAAGGTATCGTCTTTGCGACTAAGCAAGACCACCCAAGTGAATCTCTTGAAGTCATCTATAATAACCAATGAGAATCTTTTTCCACCCATGCTCATAGGCTAAATTGGGCTGAATAAATATAGGTGGAGGAGCTCCAACGGTCTCTTAGTTACTATATTATTAATTGACCTAAATAATTTCTTAACTTGCTTACCGAGCTGGTAAGCTAAGCAAAGTTTAGGCTTCTGAAAGCTAATACTGGGTAAACCCACAACTAGTTGCTTTTTGGGCAGTTTGGACAAAATGTTCATATTTAATGACCCAACCTTCTATGCCAAAGCCACATATTATCCTCCTTAGATACAAGACAAACATTAGTGGAGCTCGAGGATAAATCAATCATATACACATTACTAATTCCAAGAGCAAAGAGTATATTTGAGTTAGTCTTATTATCAATAATTGAGTAACCAGTTGAGTCGAATGTAACCTTCCTGAATTTATCACATAGATGGGCTACACTAAGAAAGTTGAACTTGAGTCTTTTGAATAGAGAAACCTCTTCGATTGAAGGAGAGACACCAACAGCATCACATCTCGCAATCTTGGCTTTTCGGTTGTTTCCAAAATTGACACTTCCATTCCTTAAATGAGATGAATTGACTTTCATCTCCCATCATATGCCTAGAGAATTCGCTATCCAAATACCTCATTTTAGTTTCATTAGAGGACTTAGGCTCACCTAGAAAATAATTACGTTTTCTTAGGTACCCATGCTTTTCAGCTGGTCCCTCCTTTGTTAGAATTGCTTAAATTAGACCATTCATACTTGTCATAATAATAATTTTTATGCCTACAGAGAACTGTAGCATGTTTAGCTTTGACATAAAAGCCACACACCACTTTTGCTTTTGGTTGGCTCTCTTTCTTCTTTTTAGAGGAATTCTTCATCTTAAAATTGTGATTTTTGTTACTCAAAGTTAGACTATTAGCTGGAGGAGGAACTTGCTTCTCCTTTAAAGATGTTATGTCAGCAATCAACTCATCTAATTGATTAGTGAGCTTGTTGTTATGACATTCATGATACTCAGCTTTTTCTTGAAGAAAGCGGATATCAAGAAACAAGGAATCAATTGTATCTTCCTGATCTTCACTTCTCCTCACTAGCTCTTAGATTTTTTTACCTATCTTATTAGTCAGTTTCACTACACCAAAGATTGGCGAATTCTTCTAATGACAAAGGGATTTCAGAATGTACCTTAGCATGTGAGTTCTTCTCTTTGTTGCGCTCAGCTTCAAAGTTAGTAATAGATTGATTACTCTTTGAAGCGGATGCTAAGCTCTCACCCCTTTCATTCTCTATTGCCATCAAGAAAAGGTTGGTAGAAATTGTAGCTTCTTTATTTAAGGATGAAGATTCCTTGGAATCTCTCCAGGTGGTAGCAAGCGCCTCATGTTTCTTGGCAAACCTCTTCTCATATCTATACTTCTTAGTCTTTAGACAGGATAATTTAATATGGCATTTATTACCACAACTAAAACATTTGATATCTTTTCTGTACTTCTTCTTGAGTCCTTCCTTAGCTCCACTCCAATGCTAAGTTGACTTAATTTTAATAGGAAATTTCTTCTTGTTGAATGTCTCATTCTTCTTCATGAAGCGCTTGAATCTCCTCGTCAGAAGGGCCATCTACTCATCCGAATCACTCCTGGTGGATTATTTTGATGAGTCAACTTTCAAGATAATGGCTCTACCCTCTCTCTCTCTCTCCTTGCCTTTACTTCTCTTGGAGTTATTGGTATATTTCTTAAGTGATCTCTAGCTTTCTCTAGATTTCTTATGCTATCTCGTAGCCCAAGAACTTGTTAAACTCTGTAAAATCTAGTGCATAATGTAAGTAATTGATAGCTACGACATTCTCTTTGAGAAGTCGTAGGTCATTGTCATCATAATCTTCTAGATCAATTGGGACTCGCACCCCATTCTGAATAATAGTTAGAATTATGGGGCCAAGCTCTATAGCTAGCCATGCTTGCATGATCTGAGACTGGATGAATTTTTCATGTGGTTTTTCCAAAACGTGTAATGATTTCCATCAAACACTAGAAGCTTGGTTACATACATTCCTTCTTTGAGGAGTATGATCTGTCCTGAGCCAGAGCTAAAGTTGTGATAAGCCATTTTAGGTCTTTAACTCAAAGAAGGTGAGTCTAAAGGTTGAGCTCTTGCTCTGCTACCACTTGATTGTCCAAAACAGCTTAATATAAATAGTAGCGGGGGGTGAATGCTTTACTTTTTTCTTTTAGTTTTTATAAATTTTTTTTCCAAGTTCAGTTTTTATTTGCGTGTTGAGTGAAACGTGTTGAGTTTGGTCTAAAAGTATAAACTACTCAGCTTCATTAACTTAGTTTATCTTCAATCACTGCTGAGTACTTTACTTAGCTCGGATTGGTTTTTCAAGCAAGACTTATAAAATAGAGAGAATGATGGATGAGCAAGATGCTATATACACAAGCGACAAAGGCTATATAGAACTTCAACACCTGAGATTTTATCCTGGTTCGGCCTCAAGCCTACCTCTAGTCCCCGGATTCCTTTTTGAGCTTTAATCCTCTAGTGTTTTTTTCCTTCTTTAGGTAGAGAAACCTTTACAACGGGTACTGAAAGTACCTTCCTTTCTAACTACCACTCATACACAGTTTAGGTACCCTTCCTAAACTATCACTCTGATTTTCTAATAGAATTTTCAAAATAGAGGATTTCAACTTATAAAATATGTTGAATCCTTGTACAATGTTAAATTTAAAGTGTTTCTCTCTATTACAAACTGATTGGAAGATTTGTATTTGCTTTGATTGCTTGATTTGGAATTTCTGAATGCTTGGAATATTTTGACAGTTTTTCAGCTCTTAAGAAATTAGAGGTTATTGACCAAGTTTGAACGTCTTCTTCATTCTTCTATTTATACTTGAATTTCTTGGAAGTAGCCATTGTAAACTGCTCGTCCTGACTTATCTTTAATTTCTCCTCTATTTATAGCTTTCTAATTTGTCCATTTGAAACAAATTCCAGGGCGTTTAGAGATAGAGATTTCGAACATTGAAGCGCGAGATTAAATCGTTAATCCAAATGTGTCAAAAACTTGTTTCCTTCAAGAAATTCTATTATGATAGATAGGGTGCGAGATGTAGTGTGAAAGCTTGTATTTTGTTCGATTACTGATGTTGCAGAGTTGCTTATAGACACTAAGAAACGGCGCATGTCAGAGGACTCATTTTATCTTGGAATTTAGTGAGGATTCTCCAATATTCTATACTAACACATTTTCTTTGTGAGGACCACTTGAATATCTTCTTTAATTTCAGCTCATTTTCTCTTGAAAAGCATCAAAAGAATATTTCATTCCTCACAAACAGTTTTAAAAGCATTTGTTTCATATATTTCTCAAAGTTTCAATTAACTCAGCTTTTATAACAAAAAGCATACTCAGCTTCGCTGAGTCTATATCTTGTAAATTATGTAGTACTAGGCTGAACTCAACTTTTCTTACTCTAAATCATAACTTAATTAAACACTTAGTAAATTGAGTTGTTTTCCCATAAACAAACTCAAGTAAACTTGATTATATAAGAGTCTACTTAGTTATCAATTAATTTCACTATCTTAGACAATTTATTATTTCCAAAATGTTTTAAGTTCTACAAAGTACTATTAATTTGGGTTCAACAATATGTACAAGGAAGTCGCAGTAACTAAAGACCTTGGACATAGCATGTGCAAGATGATGGAGAGTATGTCCAAGATTATGGTCAGCTATGATAAGAAAGTTGATAGGATCATTAGGATAGTTAATGAGAATGCTAAGAAGATGGAGAAACTTGTGCTTAATCTTAATGGGCTTGAAGAAAAATTGGACTCAGCCTGCAAGATCATAAATGATAACACTAATGATTCAGTGAAGAAGGCATAGAAAGCTCTCCTCAAAGCTATGGGAAAACTCTTTCCTGACCTAACTAAGTCTCTAGACTCTTACAATGGTCTCTCAGTGCACAAGAAATTGAATTCCCTAAATGATAATCTATTTGATATATAGAAGAATGTAGATCAATTGGTTACCTCTAGGATGCATGATTCAAGGGATATTGAATTCAAGACAAAGACCATGAACAATGTTTGCCCTAAAATCATTGACATGGAAGCCAAGCTGAAGATAGCGCTTTCTACTTCAGATTTCAGAGGTCTGCTGCAATACTTTTAATAGTTTGCCTATCAAGAATTTGGTCAAATCGCTCTTCTCACCTGGTATCACCATCTACTTTTTGAAGATTTAAATGATCAAGACATCCTAACATTGAAGGGAAAAGAGCAGCTTGAGCATGAAATATCTCTAGCCATCATAGGAAAGTAAGAGGACTTTTGGTATGCTCTCGAATCCTTTAATTTGTGTTTTCAACAAACTGTGAAAGGTCAGATAACATAGGGGGAGAAAGTATTTGAAGTTGCAACGAAGATCGCTCAGCAATATCATCATTTACTTTAGCAATGGCCTCAGCGTCCTCAACTTCAACAACAACAATAGTCTCAACATCAACAAAAATAACATCAACAAAACCATCAAAGCAGCTATCAAAAAAGTGAAGGATCATCTTCTTCTCAATTTCATATATAGCTTTAGTATAGATCCCAACTTGTAATAGTTCTTTATTACAATCACTTAGTGTAAAACATAATTTGTGTACCTACTGAAATTTTTTGTTATTAATGAAAATTCAAGTTTGTTTCCATTTTAAAATTAATAACTTCTTAATTTAGTATATTTTGCTGTGTTATTTCTATTTAAACTGTAGTAGGAATTAACAAAAAAACCAACCTCCAAGAAAAGCCCAATTGTTGAAGAAAATTCCTCTAAGTATGGGTGAGTTAAGTTGACTAAAGAGAATCCACTCAGTATGGAGGAGTCGACATTGAATAAGGAATTCACTTAGCATGGGGGAGTCTTACATCATCTACCAAGTATCTCTATATCTTTAAACTATTTATTCAATTAATCTTTTCTACTAACTAGTTTGTTATCGATTCCAAAATGAGGGAAATAGTTGAACCCAAATTAATAATACTTCATATTACTTAAAATGTTTTGGAAATAACAAACTTTCTACGATAGAAAATAAATTGAGTCCTAAGTAGACTCTTAATTAAACAAGTTTACTTGAGTTTGTTTAAGGGAAAACAACTTAGTTTACTCAATGATTAATTAAGTTATTGCTTAGAACAAAAAAAGCTGAGTACAACTTAGTATTACATAGTTTATAAGATATGGACTCAGCGAAGCTGAGTAGCTTTTATTTGTTAAAAAGTTGAGTTCATTGACACTTCGAGAATATGATGACACATATGCCTTTAATGTTGTTTGTGAGAGATGAAATATACCTTTGATGCTTTTGAGAGAAAAAGTGATGAAATTAAATAAGATATTTCAAGTGATCTTTAATGAAATCATTTAACTTGTGAAATCTTAGAAGTGGGAATAGTTGAGCTTATTGGTAAAAATTGCACTAAAAATTTGCTAAAATAGTCACACATATATTAGGTTTAAAAAGGAACTGAATATCCCTTTATTACCTTGATAGTAAAGGCCTAAGCTATACAAATAAAAGGTGGAGTCCTTGAGATTGTTAAAAATGAAAAGTGCATTCTAAATGGAAATCTTGTGAATGGCCTATACTATTTTGATGGTTATACTATTGTTGGCTCTAGCTATGCCATAAAGTCTTCTAAAAAGAATGATTTGTGGCATAAAAGATTAGGACGCATTGGAAACAATGGTCTTAATCATTTACAAAAATCAGGTACTCTAAATTTACCTAAATCATGTAAACTTAAAACTTGTGAAACTTGCATAATGGAAAAAAACATAAAAGATTTTTTGTAATGAATCTAATAAATCTTTTCCTTTCCTTGAATATGTTCAGAGTGATATATGGGGTTATAATTATGTTCCTTTATCTTTATGTAATGCTTAAGATTTTGTTACATTTATTGATAACTTTTCAGGAATGGTGTGAATCTATGTAGAACCGACGTTAATAGTACCTCACAGTACTTAATAGTTTTGGACATAGTAAACTGTCTAGGTTAGTGAAATTAATAAAGTACTAAGTAGACTCTTAATTAATAAAGCTGACTTGAGTTTGTTTAAGGGAAAACAATTAAGTTTTTCTATGTAATTAAGTTAAGGCTTATTGTAGGAAAAGCTGAGTCTGTGCTGAGTACTACGTAGTTTAGAGTTATTTCACTCAGCTCGTACTGAGTTCTGCTTTTAGTTAATTAAAAGCACTTTCTTTGACACGTAGAGACTTTATGAAACATGAGATACTAATGAAAGTTGTGAAGGAACGGAATATTCCTTAGTTTCTTTTTAGGAGAAAAAGCGTTGAAATTAATGAAGATTCCAATGGTCCTCAATGCAAAAAGTGTCATTACGGAATGTCGGGGATTCCTCACTTCAGTACAAGTAAAGGGAATTCTCTGTCATGCACCGCTTCTCAAGTGTCTCTGTGCGACTCTGCCAATGTTAGCAAGATCAACCAATTGGAAGACTCCATGTTGCATTCTTGTGCGCATCTCTCAAAACCGGATTGCTTGAAGACAAACGAGAAATTGTCAATGAAATTTTTTCTCATCGCAATGTTCAAATTTTTATCTCTAAACATCCAGTAATCTGTGTCCAATGAGAAGATTCGAAAGATTTGAAGAAATGTGAAATTGAAGATTAGCAACCTCAAAAATTTTGCAACGGATACTTCACAAAGCTTCAAAGTATAAATAAAAGACTGGAGTAGACGTTCAAACTTGGTGAATTACCTCGAATTTCTTAAGAGCTAAAACGTTGTGCAATTTACTCATGCTTTCAAAGAAATTCCATCGCAAGCAATCAGCAAACATCAAAGTTCATATCTGTTTGTAAAATAAAGATTTACTTAGATTAACATTGTATGGATTCAACATCTCCATAAGTAGAATCCAGTTTGCATTTCTATTTTAATATGAGTGTCAGTTTGGGAAGGGTACCCAAACTGAGTTGAGTAGTAGTTAGAAAGGAGGGTACTATCTGTAATCTTATCTACCCTCTTTAAAGGCTTCTCCACCTATTGAAGGAACGAATCACTAGTGGGTTAAAGCTAGGAGATGGTATCGGAGGACTAGAGGTAGGCTAGGGACCGAACCAGGATAAATCTTGGGTGTCGACGTTCTATCTTTAAGCCTTAGCTTTAGCAGTTATAAGCTCATCCAACACATTCTCTCTCAGTTATTTATTTACTTATTATCCAATTAGTGATGAGTAGCCTTACTCAGCTAAATATTGAGGATAAATTGTGCCAAAAAAGCTGAGCAGTTTATACGTTTTTAAATTGCACTCAGCACGTACACTTAGATTGAACTTGGTGAATATTTTTGTAAATCTTAAAAGTAACCAAGATAAAGCATTCACCCCCTCTGCTATTGTTAAGAGCCCGTTTACGGACCAACAAGTGGTATCAGTTCAGTTGCTCAACTTTTAGACTAATTGTCTTTGAGTCCAGATCCATAAATGGATTACAACAACTTTATTTCTTGTTATAGTCAGGTAGTTCTTCTTAAGAAGGGAATGTCTGTTACTAGACCACCTCTATTTGATGGTAATCACTATAATTTCTAGAAAAATTGTATGAAAAATTTCATCTAGTCTAAAAGCATGCAGTCTTTGCTCGCTATCGAGCTTGGTCCTAGAGTTTCTACATATGTGAGGAATGGAGTGCTTGTGCTAGTAGATCCAGAGGACTATGATGACCCTGACCTGAGGCTTCCCAAAGAGAATGCCGCAGCGATTAATTACTTACACTATGCATTAGATCTTACTGAGTTTGAGAGGGTTTTAGGGTGTGAAACAGCACGCGAAATCTAGAAGAAGCTGGAGATTAACTACGAGGGAACCGACAAGGTCAAAGAGTCAAAGATCAATTTCATGCTAAGGGAGTATGAGATGTTCACTATGGGTGCTAGAGAGGGTATTTAGAGCATAAATACCAGGTTCATTAACATTGTTAATGAACTGAAGAGGCTTGGAAAGTTCACTGAAGAGGAGCTCATCAAGAATATTCTCCGCACTCTTACCTTAGAGTGGGATTCTAAGAAGAGCGCTATCGAGGAGTCTCATGACCTTAAGACCTACATCTATGATGAGCTGATAGGCACCTTGCTAACTCATGAGATGTCTCTGAGGAAGTACTCAAATGACACCAAGAGGAATCGAGGTAAGGAGGGCAAAGCCATTTTCCTTAAAGCAGATTCATCAGATGAGTCCACTAGTTGCGACTCTGATGAGTAAATGGCCCTTCTGACCAGGAGTTTCAAATGCTTCATTAAGAAGGATGTGAAGTTCAACAATAAGAAGAAGTTTCCCATTAAGATCATGTCAACTTAGTAATGGTAAGGAGTTGAGGAAGGAACAAAGAAAGAGTACATTAAAGATATCAAGTGCTTTGGTTGTGGAGAGAAATGCCACATCTAGTCTAGCTGTCATAAGGTGAAGAAGGAAAGATTCAAGAAGAGGTTCTCTAAGAAAAATGAGGTGCTTACTGCCACTCAGAGCAACTCAAAAGAATCTTCATCATCTAATGAAGAAGATATTGATTCGGCAAACCTCTACTTGATGGCCATTAAAGATCGTCGGGGCATCTACCTCTGGTAGAGATCATTCCGCTGTCAACTCCGAAGCTGAGCACAATAAAGGAAAATCTCCTCAAGCTGAGGTACATATTGAGATTCCTTTATCTATGGATGAGTTCGGCAGGCTCTCTTTGATGTTATGAAACTGACTAATAAGTCAATGAAGAATATCAAGGAGCTAGTGAGGTGAAGTGATGATATGGAAGACACTAGTGCTTCCTTATCACTTGATATCAACTTTCTTCAAGAAAGAGCTGAATATGAAGAGTGTACTATCAGCAAGCTCACTAAAAATTAGATGAGTTGATTACTGAGTTAACAGCCTTGAAGAAGGAACGGGTTCCTCCTCTAGCCAACAGTCAAAATCAGAGTAACCAAACTCGTAATTCTAAGAGGAAGAATTCCTCTAAACAGAAGAAAGTGAGCCATCATAAACCAAAATCGGTGTGTAGTTTTTGTGGGAAAGTCGGACATGCCACAGTTCTCTGTAGGCATAAAAATGGTTATTACGACGAGTACGACTAGTCTAATTTAAGCACTGCAAATAAGGGAGGATGTTCGCCACTTTTCTACTGATAATTTAAAAGTTATAAATATGAATAGGTGTTGTTAGTATCGCTTATCAAATAGAAAAATGATGATAACTGCAAGTATACAGTTGTGATGTAGTTTTAAAAGATATCGATCCCATAGGGAAGGGATTTTGTTCTAAGGATCAACTAGAGTTACGTAACAAAAGAAAATAAAATAAGTTGAAGGTTTTGAATGGTAGACTGATGAATGGACAAATGCATTAACAGATTAGAGAAGATTAAAAGCATATAGATATTCCCTAAGAACAAGTATAGTGGAGTAAAATATGCAAATAATCAAGAATGTTTTATGCACTAGATAACTTTAACAAACTCGGTTCTAGATGGCCAAATATCCTATAATACACCGTAGAGCAACACAGGAAATGACTTTTCCAAATCTAGGGAAAATGAATTATGACACTTATAAAAACCTAGACAACAATAATACTATGCTTAGTATAGGTCCAAAATGTTGGCTCACTAAACAGAGTTATAATCACATGGCCATATTTAGCAAGTTACAACTCCAAAAATGTTGGCTCACTAAATAGAGTTATAATCACAGATCAAGTGATTATACATAATCTTGTTAAACTCGAAACTACTCTTAAAGTCAACTTGAAAGCATATAACTTAATTAATATAAATTACACAAAATAAATTACTCGTTATGACACATAAACTTATCATAAACTTCAAAATAGAAATTATAAGCAGAAAACAAAGTAAAATTGTAAGGTATGCTAGTGAAAGCTAAGGTTGATCAAACCGTATCCACTCTTTAATGGGAGTCGCCAATTCCCACAATTCCTGCGTCTACTTTAAATTCGGTCTCGACTCGTACAGAACCTTCGTTAGGATGCTATTCTTTGTGAATATCGAACAAATGAATGTTGAAGAACAAAAAATTTTATTGATAAGTGCTTTGCAATTACACTCATACAACAATCACTAGAATTTGTGGAGAAATCTAGTGATTGAAATAAGAATCAAATCACTTATACATTTTTCTCTCTAACACTTTGAACTTAGCGAAATCTAAATAAATTTCAATCTCTATCTATTATATACTGCTACGACTCTTTTATGCACCATTTCCACTAAATATGTTATTTGAACCTCTATTCATAGAGTGTGAAAGGTTGCATTTATCCAAATGAATAGTCATGTCCATTGGTGAAGGGTTGCATCATCTTCATGTGATTGGATGCAAGATTCCATCCTTATCTTCAATGGATAGGTACCTTTTCATGCTTAAATTCTCTCTAAAAGGTGTCTATTTGTCTAACAATTGGTGGCAGTTGATGGTAGTTGATCGTTCTTATCCGACAGTTGGAAGTCGAGAAGAGTTGACCAAATCCGTTATGATTCGCGAGCATGACATACGTGTCATGATCGTGAATGTAAGTTGGTAACTGACTGTTTGTGAAGAATGTTATGTCACGATCATGATAGGTAGTCACGAGTGTGATTTGGCCAATTGCGAGTAAGAATCACGATCGTTACATGGTTGTGATTTATGCTTTTCTTCATGATTCTTCTTTGCAACTTTACCGATCTTTGACAACTTTGATCCTAAGCCAATTCCTTGCATTCCATGCATCTTTTTGCACCTTTTTCACTCTTTTTGCATAAAATTCCGTCTTTTATCATTTCACTCCCAAGATTCACCTAGTTTCTGCACTTGCATCAAAGACAACTGCATACAACGTGAAATCTTTTATATGAAGTATAAAATGACTCTATACCATATCATTTTATGAGTAAAAATATCAAGATAATAAGTGTAATTATAAACTTATCACACCTCCATACTTAATTTTTTCCTTGTCCTCAAGGTAAACACAACAAGAGTGTATAAAATAGTAATTCAATTTTGTACCTCATTTGGCGAAAAGACCATTGTAGTGAGTACCACATTCTCACGTTGCATAAGGTTCAAATAAAGTATACCAAATTTCCCACAAATTAATAATGTGAAATTTATATAGTCTATTTGCATACCTTTTCTCTTAATGGAGGGCCAACCGAATTGCTTCTTCATATAAGTGTTATATGCTCGCTCTAAATATTTCCTTCTCTCAAGTATAGTGTAAAGTATCAAGGACAAAGACACTTTGAAAAGATTGATCTCAAGGAATTTTAGGTAACCTAGGATGCTAAATACTCTTAGTGGTTGCATTTTATGCTCCATACCATTTGCACTCATTTTTTTATTTAAAGCATATGTTTTTAAAGTACAGATTTTTACTTTACACCCATTTTTCATGTTATGCTACTTTTCCTTTTTTTTCACTCATTGAATGGTTGCAGTTTCTGCTCCATACCATTCCTCACCTTTTGCATAACTCACTGGTTATCCTCTCTTTCTTTTGATTTTTTCTCTCAATACCCTCATCCTTTATTGATCACTTTCAAAGTATTATGGCTATAGTTTCCATACACTTTAGATACACTTAATACTTATAGGACGTATTCGAGAATAACATATAAAACTCATAGTAAGAACACTACTAGATATTATTCCACTCAAAACTTATCGGTAGTATTAAACTAAATCTATATAACTTATACTAATTCATGTTGCATTGAAATATATATCGAAACTTACTTGGAATGTTGCTATTGAATGTTACTCATTACTCATCCTTGCCAAATGCTAAATGTTGTGCCAATCTACTAAAGTGCTCACACTCTCAATGTGCACTCACACTCGAAACAAAAAAATTTTTGTTCGAAATTTGCACAAACATCAAACTTGTAATACTTAACACTCACAATAACCTTGGAAGATATGTTAGTATAGTATAGGTATGGATAAGAAATTTTTCATTCTTCAATTTTTTATTTTATTTGAATTTTTTGGATTTTCGGGATTTATACAAGTGCCCCCCCCCACACTAGAGAACACAATGTCCTCATTGTGAGAGACTTAACTAAAAATGAAAAAGAAAAATGAAACTAAACACACATAAACAAACACAAAGTAAACAAAAATACAAACTTTACAAATCCTTAACCTTAATGGAAAGTAGATAATCATTCGAAGGGGATCGATTTGGTCAACTAGTTAATCTTATAATAAGATTCCCGTAAATCTCGCTCAATGTCAAACATCATCGTATGAATTTTGAGATTTGTGCTTCCATAAGTTCATTCAACTTTCCTTGGAGGTTGGTTGGTTTACACTTTTCTTCCCTTACCTTTTCCCTTTCTGTTCTTCTATCAGCATCCACTCCCTCCTCCCATGATTTCCAATCATCAGAGATCCTATCTTCTCCTATGCACTTTTTCAAAAATCCATACTTGAAGAATACGTCCATGGTCAGTTCCAGAATCTCATCTTCATCAGTAAAGATCACAGTGGAATAGGGCATTCATCCAATTTATCCCAACAAATTAGCCATCGTACAACACCCATATTCTATTACTTCAGGTTTTTGAGAGGTAGATATGAGTGCCTCCATCATTATTCCCGAAACATCAATAGGCTTGCCATTCCAAATAACTTCCATTATAAAAAATTCTTCAAGAATGACAATATTAAAAGTCCACTTACCAAACAATGCACCACTTAAGTAAAAGTGCAAAACGAGCAAACAAGGATCATGAATCCAAAGGCTATAGGCAACTAATTGTTTGAACTTAGTTTGGCCAGTCAGGCAGTTCCATGTTGGTAGAGGATTCCATCTAGGAGGCATCTTGTTGTAGCAGTCCATTGGAAATCCCATGTACTTGTTAAGCGCCTTCCTAGTCAACTTGTACTCCTTTCCCTGATGATGATAAACTAGGTAATCCTTTTTTATCGTTCTTCCATTCCAGTGTTACTAACATCTCCATACAGTTCTCAACAGTATTGCCCAGGCACATGTTCGAATAAATAATGAAGTTTAGAACTCTAAGATAGTGCATTACTCTGTCATATACTCCATGACTAATGAAACTATTCTTATTAATAGTGTAGGAACTCTTGAATTCAGCATTCTTAATCATCTCATAGTGATCTCCTTCATCATGAGAGTAGATTGGAAATGGTGCCCCATACCATTCTTGAAGGTTTGAGGGAGGAACAAGATTGGATTTCCTTATTAGAACCTTATTGAATTGAAAGAGTTTGAAAGAATAGAATGGTTTCATATTTGGAAATAAATTGTTGACTGAAAAGATAAGGAATTCAGATTTTCAGAAGTGAAAAGTGATGTACATTCATTCATCAATTTATAGAATTTGGAAGAATAACTATCGAATAACTGCTAAACTGTTGCAGTTTTCGCACAAGTCACGATCGTGACTGTCAAGAATTGAGAAAACAAAAGTTTTGTCTAGGAATTCACAAGCACAATTTTGTTTTTGTGAATGTGTATAGGAAAAATAGAAGAAAATCTTCTATTTTTCGAGAATTCAGATGTAATAATATGACTTACCACCTCCAAGATGATTATTTCATATTCTTTTTAACATCCAAGTTAGGATAGAAAAATTATACAGTTCACAAAAGAAATAAATAGATATAGTTAGAAAATGTATCATACTCTTCCAGTATTTGATCTTCAAAAGGCACTTACCTTCCCTGGTAATTTGTTTTCTAGGACGCACTTGCCTTCCTCGGCAATTTGATTTCTAGGACACACTTGCCTTCCCTGGCAACGGCTCCAAAAACTTGTTCACCACTTTTCTACTGATAATATAAAAGTTTTAAATATGAACAAGTGTTCTCAGTACCACTTATCAAATAGAAAAATGATGAAAACTGCAAGTATACAGTTACGATGTAGTTTTAAAAGATATCAATCCCACAAGGAAGGAATTCAGTTCTAAGGACCAACTAGAGTTACAGAACAAAAGAAAATAAAATAAGTTGAAGGTTTTGAATGGTAGACTGATGAATGGACAAATGCATGAACAGATTAGAGATGATGAAAAGCATATAGATTTTCCCTAAGAACAAGTATAGTGGAGTAAAATATACAAAATAATCAAGAATGTTTTATGCACTAGATAACTTCAACAAACTCGGTTCTATATGCCCAAATATCCTATAATTCACCACAGAGCAACACATGAAATGACTTTTCTAAATCTAGGATAAATGAATTATGACACTTATAAAAACCTGGACAACAATAATAATATGCTTAGTATTGGTCTCTCTCACATAGCCATATTTAGCAAGTTACCACTCCAAAAATGTTGGCTCACTAAACAACATTATAATCACAGATCCAGTGATTATACACAATCTTGTTAACCCCAAAACTACTCTTAAAGTCAACTTGAAAGCATATAACTTCATTAATATAAGTTATGCAAGATGAAATACTCGTTATGATACATAGATATATCATAAACTTCAAATTAGAAAATATAAGTAGAAAACAAAGTAAAGTTGTAAGGTATGCAAGTGAAAGCTAATGTTGATTAAATCGTATCCACTCTTTAATGGGAGTCTTCAATTCCCGAAATTCCTGCGTCTACTTTGAATTCAATCTCGACTTGTGCAGAACCTCCATTAGAATGCTATTCTTTATGAATATCGAACAAATTAATGTTGAAGAATAGAAACTTTTATTGATAAGTGCTTTGCAATTACACTCATACAACAATCGCTAGAATTTGTGGAGAAATCTAGTGATTGAAATAAGAATCGAATCACTTATACATTTTTCTCTCTAACACTTTGAACTTAGCAAAATCTAAATAACTTTCACACTCTATCTATCATATGCAGCTCTTTTATGCACCATATCTATGAAATTGGTTAATTTGAACCCTATTTATGGAGTGTGAAAGGTTACGTTTATTCAAACGAATAGTCATGTCCATTGGTGAAGGGTTGCATCATCTTCATGTGATTGGATGCAAGATTGCATCCTTATCTTCAATGGATATGAACCTTTTCATGGTTACATTTTCTCCAAAAGGTGTCTACTCATCTGATAGTTTATGGCGATTGATGGCGGTTGATCATTTTTATCCGGTGGTTGGAAGTTTATCATTCATGTCGTGATCGTGAATGTAAGTTGGTAACTGATTGTTTGTGAAGAATGATAAGTCATGATCATGATAGGTAGTCATGAGTGTGATTTGGCCAATCGCGAGAGATGAAAGTCCCTTCATCTCATTGGAGCACAAAGGAAATGGAATTGTCAGTTTGGAGATAATGAGAAAGGCAAGATTGTGGGCTA
This sequence comes from Euphorbia schlechtendalii, assembly GCA_949673415.1. Lineage (NCBI taxonomy): Eukaryota > Viridiplantae > Streptophyta > Magnoliopsida > Malpighiales > Euphorbiaceae > Euphorbia > Euphorbia schlechtendalii. Next base: position 5,381 of record CATIWQ010196829.1, on the reverse strand, counting down.
TCTCTCCTTCAATCGAAGAGGTTTCTCTTATCAAGGGTCTGAAGTTCAATATGCTTAGTGTAACCCAGTTTTGTGACAAAGGGGGAAAGGGTTCATTCGACTCGGTAGGATGCTCAGTAATTGACTGTAAGACTGACTCAACTATACTCATTGCTCCCAGAATCAATAATGTTTATATGTTTGATTTATCCCCTGGCTCCACTAACTTCTATCTTGTATCTGAGGAGGATAATTTGTGGCTTTGGAATAGAAGGTTGGGTTATGTTAATAAGAACATTCTTTCCAAACTAGCCAAAAGCAATTAGTTGTGGGTTTAACCAACATCAGCTTTGAAAAGGATAAACTGTGCTCTCTTGCCAACTCGGTAAGAAAGTTAATAAATCATTTAGATCTATAAATCATGTAGTAACTAAGCGACCATTGGAGTTGCTCCACCTAGATCTTTTCGGCCTAGTCTAGCCAATGAGCTTGGGTGGTAAGAGGTTCTCTTTGGTAGTTATGGATGACTTCACGAGATTCACATGAGTAGTCTTGCTAATTAGTAAAGACTATACTTATGAATCTTTTCTCAAGCTCAGTAATCAGATAATGAACTAAGTAGGATAAAAATTAGTAGAATCCCAAGTGATCATGGACGTGAATTCGAGAATTTCCATTTTGAAGAATTCTATTCAGCGCATGGCATTGACCACAACTTCTCTTCTCCTTATATGCCTCAACAAAATGGGGTTGTAAAAAGGAACAAGACTATAGTTGAGGTGGCTCGATCCATGCTGAGTGATAATAATCTACCAAAGTACTTTTGGGGAGAAGCTGTTAACAAAGCCTGTTATATCTTGAATCGGGTTTTAATTCACCCAATTCTTGAGAAAACACCCTATGAGCTTTGGCAAGGGTGCAAGCCTAAGACTGTTCATCTCAGTTCTTTTATCCATAAGTGTTATATTCTTAACACCAAAGAGAAGTTAGGAAAATTTGATCCTAACTCTAATGAAGGTATCTTTTTGGGATGCTCAACTAACAGTGGGCATATAGAGTATATGTCAAACGTACTAGCCTCTTAGAGGAGTCTATGCTTGTGGATTTCGATGAAACTAACATTGCAAAAAGACGTCCCTTTAATGAGGATGAAGGAATTCCCTAGCATTCAAATCTACTTAGTATGCCACAAGATTTGCTACCCAACTTAGCATAGGAGCCCCCAGCTGAGGAAGCCAAAGATGATGATGAAGATCTTTCTATCAACTTCAATGATGGCGAAGATCAACCTCCCCTTTAGCATCAAGTTATCAATCGTCTAGCAGTTGATTCGAGTCTTCCAAGAAAGATTAGAGTTCATTGTAACCATCCGCTAGACAATATAGTTGATGATGTTCATAATCCAGTGATGACCCGAGGTCAGCTCAGTTGGATGATAAGTCATCCAACCTTCATATCATTGATCGATCCCAAGAAGTTTGAAGATGCAAAATGATATGATTATTGGATGATTGCAATGTAAGAGGAATTGGATTAATTCAAGTGCAATGATGTTTGGGATCTAGTTCCTAGGCCTAATGGGAAATCAATTATTGGTACCAAATAGGTTTTCAAGAACAAGCTAGATGAAGATGGAATTATTGTCAGGAACAAGTTTAGGCTTGTTTCTCAAGGCTATAATCAGCAAGAAGGAATCAATTATGATGACACCTATGCACTAGTAGCCTGGCTTGAAGCCATTCGAATCCTCTATGCTTTCGCATCCCATATGAACTTCAAATTATTTCAAATTGATGTTAAAAGAGCTTTCCTGAATGGATTCATTCAAGAAGATGTTTATGTCCACCAGTCTCTAGGCTTTGAACATGCGAAGAAAGCTCTCTACGGATTGAAGCAGGCTCCAAGAGCTTGGTATGAGAGGTTGACCAATTTCTTGATCAGCGAAGGCTATGAAAGAGGTAAAGTAGATATAACTCTATTTATCAAGTGAAGGAAAGAAGATGTGTTGCTTGTTGAAATATACATTAATGATATCATATTTGGAGTAACTAATGAGAAGATGTGCAAAGAATTCAGCAAGTAGATGAAAAGTGAGTTCGACCTGTCTAGGATGGGAGAGCTCAATTTCTTCCTTGGTCTTCTAATCAAGCAAACTGATGATGGAATTTTCATCAGTCAATCCAAATATGCCAAAGAAGTCTTGAAGAAATTTGACATGGAACATTCAAAGCCAATGTCCATTCCTATGACCATGAATACTAATTTGAGTAAAGATGAAGCTATTAAACCTATGGGTAGCAAGTTCTACAGAGGGATCATCGATTCTCTTCTTTTTCTCATTGCTAGTAGGCCAGATATACAGTATGATGTCTGCTACTATGCTTGTTATCAAGCTAATCCTAGAGAATCTCATTTAACCACTGTGTAAAGAATTATTAGGTACTTGCAAAGCTCAATTGAAGTAAGTCTGTGGTATCCTAGCAGCTTAGATTTCACTCCTAGGGGATTCATAGATGTTGATTATGGAAGAGAAAAACTCGACAGGAAGAGAATAACAGGAGGATGTCATTTCCTTGGAGAGTGTCTTGTCTCTTGGTACAGTAAGAAGAAATCTTCTGCTACGCTGAGTATAGCTGAAGCTTAGTACATGGCAGCAGGAAGTTGTGTAACACAACTGTATTGGATAAAGCAGTAACTAGAAGATTATGGGATAAAGTCAAATTATCTCGAAGTTATGTGTGTTAACAAAAGTGCAATTGACCTATCCAAGAATCCAGTTCAACATGGGAAAATGAAGCATGTCAACATTAGGAATCACTTCATTAGAGATCATGTGCTATGAGGAGATGTCAAGCTGAAGTATGTTCCATCAGAGGAGTAGCGCGCTAATATCTTCACCAAACCATTGGCAATGGAGCAATTCTGTGTACTGAGGCAGTTAATTGGTATTGCTAATCCATGATAAAGAAGAAGGATGAAAATCTCAAAAATTTGGCTATGTTTTGGTGATCAAGCATGAGAAGACACATGGATAACACCGTCAAGTATTTAAAGTAACGGTGTGAGGAATAGTTCGCGGTTAAATTTCAAATCTTTACATTTTCAAAAAGATGTGTGTTTGAATTCGAATCATTTTTACCAAAACTCACCATTTTACTGAGATGGTTAAAGTCACTCAGATCTCAGTGTTCATTTCCAGCGTGAGTGGAGATAGCGCCATGTATCCATGAGAGCTGTGATCATCTATATAAGTTGAACAGTTGAAGAGAGAAGGTTACTTGCTTTCAGCAAAGTTGAAATCTCAGAGCATTCAAACCCTAATCTCTTCTTCTCTCAATCCTTTCTCAAAGATCTCAAATGGAGAAAAATAAGACCACTTTCACGATTAAGAATATCATCACCATGAAGATTAGGGTGTACGTAAAAGGAAAAACTGAGAAATTAACTCTTGAAGCGGGAACCCATCTTGCGAATGTGGAATGGGAAGATAACTTGGAGTTTGGGCCTATTTATGAAGTGAACTATGAAGGCCTTCTATTCAGCAAAATGATGCACAGAGTGATCAAGTAGCAACACCTTAGTTCTTTCTTGAGAATGGAGGGTCCTGCTATCATAGGCCTCAATTAAGCTTTCTACACCCATCTTTACATGATTGAAGGCTTTAATGATGTTCTGTTGATGGACTTCGTGAGCAAATCAACCTTGATTTATTCCCATCTAATTGGGAGCATTTTAAATATGCTCAATGCAGGCACTCAGCTCCGTAGATCTGACGACGAGGATGCCATAATCATTCTTGAAGATTGGGAGCTCCCAATAAACTATGTTTGAGGGAAGATTGCTACCAGCGGGACGTCATGGACTGTAAGGATGTGCCATGAGATGGTGGTGAAGTTGTTGTTACCCAAGACTAGCTCACTGATTAGCTGCACATATTATGAGCATTGTGTGGTATACCAAATGGTAGAGGGTAAAAAGCTGAATTAGCCAGTGGTAATTCTTCACCAATTGACAAAGCTGACTACAGTCTATCACTATGGTTATTGATAAGTGTATAATTACACTTATTATCATGACATTTTCAATCATAAAATGACTTAGTTTTAAGTCATTTTATGCTTCATATAAAAGATTTCACGTGGTATGTAGTTGTCTTTTATGCAAATGCAGGTACTAGGTAAATCTTGGAAGTAAAATGATTAAAGTTGGAAATCTATGCCAAAAGAGTGAAAAAGGTGCAAAAAGATGCATGGAACTTTAGGAATTGGCAAAGGATCGAAGATGTCAAAGAACGGTAGAAATCGCAAAGAGGAATCATGTGAAAAAGGCATGTCACGATCATGACACATATATCACGGTCTTGACTTGTTAACCTTCACAATAGAAAGTTGCCAACCAAGTATTCACGATCACGACATACATTCATGATCAACCTCCATCAACTGTCAGATGAAAAGACACCTTTTGGAAGTTAACCAATCATGAAAAGGTGCCTTTCCATTGTAGATGAGATCAAACCAATTCATCCAATCACAATGAAGCGGTGTAACTCTTCGCCAATGGATATGACCCTTTGTCTGAATGGATGCAACCCTTTCTACTCTATAAATAGGGTTCTAAACTCTATAATTTCGTATGTTGTGGTGTGGCATATGGTATATGGTGTGTAGTGTGGTATACGTGCATACATAGTTTTAGAGAGAAAATTGTGTAGATTTCGCTTCATTATAAGTTAGCGAGAAAATGTATAAGTGATTCGAACCTAATTTCGATCACTAGTTTCTCTACATATTTAAGCGATTGTTGTATAAATGTAATTTTAAATCACTTATCAATAAAATTTTTTGTTCTTCAATATTCGTTTATTCAATATTTAAAAAGAATAGCATCCTAGAGGAGGTTCTATATGAGCCGAGACCAAATTCAAAGTAGACGCAGGAATTGAGGGAATTGACAACTCCCATTAAAGAGTGGATACGGTTTGATCAACTATAGCTTTCACTTGCACACCTTACAACTTTGCTTTGTTTTCTACTTATACTTTCTTTTTTGAAGTTTATGATATGTCTATGTGCCATATTGTGTATTTCGTATTGAGTCTTTTATATTAATCAAGTTGTATTCTTTTGAGTTAACTTTAAGAGTGATTTCGGGGTTAACAAGATTATGTATAATCATTGGATTTGTGATTATAATGCTATTTAGTGAGCCAACATTTTTGGAATGTTAACTTGCTAAATATGGCTATGTGAGAGCGACCCGTACTAAGCATAGTACTATTGTTATCCAGGTTTATATAATCATCTTAATTCATTTGCACTAGATTTAGAAAAGTCATTTCATGTGTTTCTCTACAGTGAATAATTGAATATCTAAGTGTCTAGAACCGAATCTGTTAAAGT
>CATIWQ010196779.1:0-10798 GCA_949673415.1 Euphorbia schlechtendalii | reverse complement strand
GATGAAGATATATGCATGAAACTTGACTTGATTGATGCTTGCATCCAAGAGGTTGTTAAGTTAGATTTCATCCATGAATATGAAGTAAAAGGAGTTGAAAGACTCCACGATCTCTAAATCTCTTATATTTTCCTAAAATATATGTATAGTATAATATAGTAGTATATATTTTTATTAGTGTAGTTTTTCAAATTAAAGAAATGCTCTTGATCAATTTGGTCTGAACACTCTCTTACTATCATGATCGTGACTAACCTTCACAATCACGACCCGTGAGATACAATCAATGAACTTTCTATAATTCACATCTTTTCTAACTATTCACAGTCAGTGAACTTTCTACAGTTCACATCTTTTCCTAACTTTTTATAGTCAACAGACTCTCTATTTCCCACATCGTCAATGGGATTTCTACAGCCTGCACATGGGATTCTCAACCAGAAGAATGGAAGCATGTGGCTGGCATTCTTTCCCCAATGGTTCTAGCGGTATCAACAAGCCAAAGGTCAACCTTCAAGGGGTAATCATTACCGATCAGGTAATTTACAAGGGGCATGGAGAGACTAATCCTGAAAATAGCATACCGAGCTAAAAGCTTCCAACCATCATGAAGTATCCATCCCGAAAAGTACCAACCGTGACAAGGTAGGTATTATCTCTAAACCCACTACTCTTTCAATCATGGAACCATACTGATCTCATATCAGCATTGATCCCACGAGGGCAGCTTGTGAACATAGGATTTTACACCTGACTCACTAGTTCGATGATGAAGTTGTAATTTATTTTACCCTTGCTAGTTTTTCACTTTTTTAGGGTTTTGAATTCATCTAGAGGAAGCTTTCTTTGTTTTTTAGCCTTAACCTTTTTTAGGCAATTTCAGCATAAAAAAACTGAAGGAAAAGAAGTAATGTCATTACAGACATTGCAATGTCGTAACTGACATTGCAATGTCGTAACTGACATTGCAATGTCGTTACCGACATCGACTTTTTCAGCAAAATTGAAACTGCATTTTTTACAATTTTTAGCCAAAAAGGTGACTTTTGCCCACATGCTTGGATTTTTCTCCTACAACACTACCCCTCACACCTTACCTAGGTTATGTTCCATCAAACATTTGCATTTGGATTGAGAAAAAACCAAAAAGTAAAAAGTAAAAAGTAAAAAGCATGGCCTAAGTCTAAAAAGGAGTTAACTTTAGATTGAAGAGAGCTTCATAAAGATAGAGTTGGAATTTCAGAATAAGGGGGACTGAATTTCTATCACAAACATTGGCAAGAAAAAGAGAAAAAGATCTAGAGAGCATTAGGGAGCATTTCTTCTTGTGTTCTTGGGTATTCTTGAGCAAAACACCAAAATTTGATCACCAACAATTGGGATTTCGGGTTAGTTAGCTTAAGTTCATGGAAAGGGAATGAACTTGGGTCACAAGGGTCCATTTGTTCATATCTTAAGCAAATTCAAGGTTTAGTTCATCTTTTAAGCAAAGCTTGAGGTTTAGAGATCATTCAAGCAAACTTGAGGTTTAGAGATCACTTAGGTAATGCTTGAGGTTTAGAATTGAATGGAGAGTCTAAAACATCTTTATCACTCACTTGAAGGGTACTACACCTTCTAAAATATCTACTTTGGAAAGGAATAGATCCCTTCTAAAGACTTTTGGTAAATCACCAACCAACAACCAAATCCAGCAAAAAAGAAACAAGAAGAGCTTCCCGGAGGAATTCATGGACCGTAAAGAAAGTGGGTTTATGACTATAGGGTAAGCCACTATTTCCTAGAGCTTGTGCTTACATTTATATTCTTTCCTTTTTGAAGTTTCATTTTCTTTTTTATTATTTCCGTTTTTGCACACCAAAATGTTTTCCAGGAATTTTAGTATGATTTCAAATCTTTTTGCATATTTTGTTTACAATAACATATTCTAAACATATTTAACTTTCCAGAATGATAAAGATCATCTAAATCGGTTAAGTACAGGAAAAGTTATGATCGTTTGATGTTTCGGATTTTGGTTTTGCTGTTTTTGTGTGTTTTCTGCATATCTGGAATTTTAATGTCGTTAAAAACATGACCCCATGTTTTTAATGACATAGCCTCATGTCGTTAATGACATGGCCTTTGGAAAAATCCAGTTTCACTTTATTTTGCTCCGTTTCAAATCGTTTAGGCCCGGAATGACCCACTGAGATCCTTCTATGTTTAGAAATGCATCATTGGGGGTACCAAGCTTCTAAATTTTAATTATTTAAGAGTTATATATGATTTATTCATGTACTAATATGTTAATTAAGGCTTGAAGTAGCAAAAGAAGTGCTTTGGATCATCCATATCGATATCGCCCTTCACAGGGAAGTCGGTAACAATATGGATGACATCGTTTCCGTTGTTAACCCAAACAATGGCTATGTTATGCACGTTTGGCCTAGATTTATGTTTCTAAATATTGTTTTAGGTCACTCCCACAAAGGGAACTCAAGTTCCCAGATAACCGACCCAACAATATAACATGCAACATTTTCACTAATAAAAATGACCAACATAGTTGAAAATAAAAATTAACCATTTTTATATAATAAGAACTTTGAAATCTCCATTATTTTTACCTCGACCACACGGGTCTTGCCAAAATCCAAATCGAGCATATATGGTACCCTTGGTACAGATCTATATTGTGGAATATCCCATGTGCTAAACTTTGTGGATGCAGGTAGTTTAGGATAGATGTATGTTAGGGTTTAATTTCCTTCAGATATCACATCTATCAAATGTAACATTTGTTAGATATCAATGTATTTAGGTGATTTGTAAATCTCACATCCCAAGATGTAATTAATCTAGTATATTAGGCGCATTTACTTTCCTATGTATTGACTTTCTCCCACTTTATTTACCGCTTTTTGCATGGATGCTAAATAACAAAAAAAATAAGCCAAAAACATCTAGATTGAATTGAAAGATCATAAGTGTGGTTTCCAAATGGGAATAATGTTAACTCAAATAACGATGAAGTAAGTAACTCATCCCAGACCTAAATCTCTTAACTATGGTATCACTTAGGCTTAATAGATATAAGTTGTACCAAATTTTCCCAGAAGAGCTGATCTAAGTGGTGACTTTTTTTTTGCCAAACATAAGCTAGAGGTTCTGATCTCGAGTCTATTAAACTTGTTACATGAACAAGTTTCTTCCTGTAGGGTTTAGGGAAAAAACCCGTAAAAGGTGACTCAGGCAAAAATAAGGACTTTGTGAGGTATAGAGGGACCACAAGTTAGAAAACCTATTTAGGCTAGCTGGTGGCAGGATTCAAATCATTAGAAAATTTGTACCCTCTTTAAAATCATTAATGAAATGTCATTATTGTTCCGAGATTTATGTTTATGTTATATGAGTATATGCATGCAGAAAATCACAAGTAAACATAACAAATTCTAATAAAAAAAGCCTCAATAAGTTTCATAATGTCAAAACAAAACAAATAGATAGTTTAGAAAATGAATGTCAAAAGTCTATGGTAAGGAAATATAGGCGATCTACGGTTGCCAGTCATTCCACAGGGTACGCTTCCTTGAAGTATATATGAGGAAGAGGATCCGAACCATCCTCTTCTCTCTCCCACTCATGTGACACCTTGAGATTCTAGTTGGCATTAGGAAGACTCCTGATCTCACCCAGCCATCAGCGATAAAACTCATCAGTATCAATAATCTCTAGGGCATTGTAATCCAAAGCAACAATGGTAGCCCGTGCCCAAACGGGTTGAACATAGAAGCCTAGGAACTTGTTGCTGACGCTCGAAACATCTACATAGGTGGGAAGGAGAATAGGAGGCGACGTCGAATAAGCCCATCAACAGCACACCTGAATCATGCACATTGGTGGCTACAAAAGGAATCTCCAACCAAGGACTAAGCTTGCGGATCTCAGAAGCTCTATAAGGGTGCAAAATCTCAATCTAAGCCTCCTCACTCAATGCACAGTGGTCCTTCCTAACGAATCCTCTAGGATCATAATGTGAGCGAAGATATCGCGCCTTTCCCAAACGAGGATCGGCGGTCAAGTGAAGCTTCTTCAGCAACCACACCTACAAGTATTTCATTCAAATAAGAGGATGAAATTCACAAAGAGAAATGTCGAAAGGATATACCTCAAGTAAAGCAAAGTGGTCACCCACTAAATCCGGGTTCACTATAGCAGCGTCCATGTGAACAAGACTCTTTGTTAAAGCTAAAGCCGCAGGAGAAAGACCCATGGATAGTGGGTCAATAACCAACAACAAGCGGAATGGGGCAACTGCTCCAACCCCGCAAATGAACTTTGCTAGGAGATGTAAGGCCACCATGGAGGGTCATGCGAGATGAGAACTAAATGTAGTCTTGCACCAGATAAGGACAGCATCAACCTAAAAACCTCCAATGTCAGGAGGGGTAGATAAGAAATGTTTGTTGGACTCTAAGTTCCACAATCCTCGTAGCTTATCCTTGGCCCCAAATTGGAAGGAGGTAAATGTAAAGGAAAGTCTCATGGGGAATGCTAGAGTCGGATTCACCGGGAAAGGAAGTCTAAGGATGGCATGATACTCCTCAACCAAGGGGTAAATCTCAAGATCATCAAAGCGAAAGATGTGAGTAGTGGGATCCCAAAACTTTAGAACAGCACAAATAAAGGTAGTGTTCACAGGGCTAGAAGAAAGTATTGAAGGCCTCACAACCCGAACCCATTGAGCTTTCACCAATCAGGCTCCCGAGTGGTAAGGAGAAAAGCCCTTAGTCGCTCGTTATGCGACGACATCAGTAAGAAAAGCTAAAGAAAATTCCTCAAGATCGGTGTTGCTTACATGCATTAACAAGAAACATTAGCATACCATATTCATTCATTCATATATACACATACACATTCACAACAAACAAATAAAAAGTGCAACAAGTAAGGACCAGTCATGCAACAGCCAAAGTCCTGTTCTTTTTTTTAAGTTCAGGTTTTGAAGTTATACTAAGACTATTTAAGAGGTTCAAAATAAAATAATACTGAAAAAGAAAGATCCTAAGCGTGCATTATCAGTCACCTCCACCCACGGGATCTCTAGGCCCCATATCCTTAGGGGGTACGCTCTCAGAGGCACCATCAATCGAACCACTTGTAGGAAAAGGTGGAGGGGCATTGAAAAAGGAAGCATTCCACTCAGGAGGGAATAGCAGCTCAATGCCCGTCCAATCAAACAAAGTAGACAAGTCAAGCGCAAGAGAGTGGGCAAAATTCTCGGTAGTAGCTCTAGCCTACTCCCGAGCTCAGGCAGACTCGGCGTTCTGTCACAACAACTCTTGATGTGGACATGCAAACTCTAATATCGGACACCCAAATCCCAGTGACTGGTATCCGATCCTCGATAGCGAGAATCAAGGTCCTGGTGGTGAATATCCAAGGCCTGGAAGCGACCCTCAAGCTCCTGGTAGCACTGCCCATAATCATTCCCCCTCGTTGACAATGATTGTAATCATCAAGATAGGAAAAAATCACAATCATATACATTGAGCATAACATATCATACATACATTACAAATCAAGCATAAACAGGTCAAGAAAGAAAGCGTACCCGCACGGCTCCATCATGCAAGATCATCATGTCCCTCATAGCGAGGGAATGTCAAACCACTCGCTCCATCTCCTCCCAAGCAAACTATAGAATAAACCAAAAAAACATCAAACATTCCGAAACCACTCCACTACATTTCAGAATGAATCTTTTAGTCAAAGACTTACATGAGTGGCGTCGGAAGGGTCAAAAGATAATGTGTGGAGGACCCGAGGAAGGGACACCTGTCTCTCTATCCCCTGAGAATTCCATCAGATAAAAAATGTGTCAAGGGGACCATCAATCTCCCCTCAATAGCTTGGAACTCCGGTAGAGACATTAAGATCGGGGACCCAAACCCTCTTTCGAGCAGCCTCCTACAATAACAAATAAACAGTTAGAAGTAAGATTGATGAAAGATGAAAATAAAACATAATAATTAATGCTACTCTCATACTTGGCAGCCGACACCATTACGGCTAGCACCTTCAGCGGGACAGCCCTAACCCCTGACTACGTGGCGGAGCGCGAGGATGACTAGCAATAGCCTGAGTCGCAGGACACACTAGGATCAACATATCCTAAATAAATGCCTTATAGTCATCGCACTGACTAGAGACTTGCAAGGCGTGCCCCTCGAAGAATAGCTGCCTCTGCTCCAGGTCGATAATCACCAAGTGTGCCTAGAAGAGTCTTGTAGGAGGCGCAGGAGGGATACGTCTCTCAGACATTAGCTTTGTCCGCCAGAATTGTATGCGCTCGCCAAGATACCACTCCCACGACTAAGGGTACTCTAATATGAAGCGTCTCTAATCGATCTCCTTCCAGATCTCCTTCGCCATCCGGTAACTCGGGAGTCCCTTCCAAGGATTAAGGTCAACCCGAAAAGGTAGACAGCTCAAGTTAGAAAATTTTCAACCAAGGGTAAAGGAATAATTTGCCCAAAATAAAAGTAGAAATCATCACCTGATCAAGAGTTAAATCACAAAGATAATCATGATACTTCTCGAAAGTAAAAATGCCTCCCTCGAAGGACGAACAAAGCCTGGCCAAGCAGGGAGAGCGTGTAGGGACATCAAAGAAGGGAGGAACCCATATGAAAAAGCCCAAGAGTGCACAATCCATAATAAACATATGATCAGTCAATGAAAGCTGGATGAAATCAATGTATATCGACAACAAACGAAGCATACCTGGAGAATCACAGGGCAACACTACAATGACTTGTGATGTGCTCTCACAGCTAGATCGAGAGAAAAATATATATGGGCCAGTATAGCTCGAGGTGAGTTAATGCCACTGATACCCTCAAGGTCGCTTAAAAAGAGGAATCAACCCATAAGTAATCTTGCTATTCGAGACTGGGAAAAATGCTGCGATGAGCATCGTGATAAGAAAGGATCGAATGTAGAGTAGAACTTCTTCAACAGAGATGGATGATTGACTGGTCTAGTAATCAACTAACTCTCAATAAGGTAGCGCCTTACCCCTAGGGTCGATGTTGAACAAATCAACGATCCATCGACAAACAACTAGACTAGCGTAGAATCACTCCATGAAAGGGTCAAAACAAATGACAGCCCGAACTAAGGAAGATCGGAAATCACCATAATGTCCAAAGGAGTAATGGTGACCTCCCCGATAGCGAGATGAAATATGTGTGAAATGTCACACCACCATTGAGCCAACGCCACTGACATCACGTTACGAAGATACGTCGGCTGCAATGAATATATTATCTCACCAAATCTAGTAGCCTCAATAGCCTGGGCAAGCTCGGGATACGCTGTAGCATGTCGCCACCAAGCTTGGATGGTGGAATAACCGCTCGTGTGACAAATAACATGAGTCTGCGAATATCGGATTAACAACAAGTGATGGTGGCAAATTTCGAATGAATAAATAGACCGAACCAAATTCATTTCACTCGCCATTAAAAAATTTTCATATCACCATACTTTTTTCTTACCTACTTTTCTTATTTCTTTTCCTTAATATTCGGGTAAAATTTTTAATCTGTATATTTATATTACAATCTATTTTATCTTAATATATATATAAGTAAAAGGGGTGGGAGACCCAAAACAGTGGGGCCCCCCAACAAACCACCCCCCTCCCCGCCCTCGTCAACATTTGCTAGCGAGCCCCGCAAGGTTCACCCTTGTCAACGAGCCCCAAGGGCTTCGTCGGTGTGTTTTTTCCCCAGAAAATTTCCTAGCGAACTTTTCAGTTTTTTTTAATTCTCTCTTTTTTTTCAACATCTTAAGCTAAATTCCGCGACATGCATTTAGTTTTGGTTCGGTTCTATTTTCTGAAGAGATAAAATGAACAAAAATCATAAAAAGCCAAATTTTAAAAATACCTGGACCTGAGAGAGATGAACTTGGTTAGAAAGATTAGGATATAACATGGCTATTGGAGAGGTAGGAGTAAGGTCGAACATGGTATCCACCTTCATCAAGCCATAGGCCTCGTCAATATCAATGGTAAAAATGTCAGGATGGTTGGTCGATTAATGCTCGAGTCTCCCCGAGAGACGGAGATTCCTCCCCACAGTCTTGGACAACATTTCTGCTAAAAAGGAGAGTAGGAAAGGAAGAGGTTTGAAAAGGAGAAGAAAGAAAGTGAAGTGAAGGAAAGGAAAAAGAATTCCTTTATTTATAGGAAAAAAGCGTGGACCCCAAATTTTTTCCCATTCTCTAACAAAAGCCTCCTAACACAATGGAGCAGTCTACCCGACATCCCCGAGATCCTATTAATTAATTAAATATATTATTTTTATCATGTTTTAATTTTTGATTGAAGGGGAAAATTTTTTGTTTCACATAAACTCAATCAAATAATTAAAACATTATACTGTAAAACATATTCACTTTCTTTTCTCTAATTTTTCACAGGAAATAAATTGACATCCACATGGGTCACCTTTGAAACGAATTTAGGCACCATACCTAACAATTCCAATGATAAAAATCAACCGAAGAAAGAAACGGTTATCAACCACTAAAGAGACGCAGCAGAAAGAAACAACCGACACTCCCATAAAGGGCACCAATCACTATCAATCGAGGATTAATAGTTGCCAACCACATCAGTCAGTTATTTTCTCGATCCCTCCGCTCATTTCATGTGATCATATTGGCTACTTAACCAGTAGCAATCACACGAGGAGCAGCTGTGAGCATGGGATTTTGTTCCAGCTTGTGCATTCAATGATGATGAATTTTCGGGATTTAATCCTTTAATCACACAAATTTTTTATTTCCCAGCGATCTTCAAATGGGAGTTCTCCTTGTCACTAATTTCTTTTAAGGACTTAATTTATCTATTTTAAGGACTTTGAAAAATTAGGCCTTAGTACAAATTAATTAATTTTTCATTTTGTTTAATTAATTAATTAAATTTATTTTTAAAATTATAAAAAAAAGAAGATATCCGTAAAATCGGGGCTAACTTGCCTCGCCGGCAAAATGCCAACGAGGCCAGACGCCAGCATTCTGACGAGGACATCCCCCCTCCCCGCTGAAATTTCTTTCCTTCATAGATTTTCGGAAATTCCCCTTTTAAATAGGATGAATTTTTAGTGGAAAAGGACCGAAAATTTTCAGCAAAAAAAATAGATGAAAGATTCTTTGGCTTTTTCTTTAAATGAAAACATTTGTAATCTGAAAAATGTTCTTTTGGGATTAAAAACGCTTTTTAATTCCCATATATTTTATTTGTCAATTTGTTTTTCTCAAACACAAAAAATCTAAATGAATGAGGAACACTTCCGAGGATCAAGCGTATACTTCGAAAGTGGATTTGCGCCGAAAGGGTAAGCCTTTGAGTTCCTAGAGTTACCTTATCTCGTGTTTTCTATGATTTATTTTATTCTGTATGTTGACCTAGGATTAATCTTACCTTCTTTTATTATGTTATTTTTATTAATGTAATGCTTCTTTTTCATTTTTTCTGTTTCATTTGAATTAGTAATTTATGAAGATTCCTGATATAATACCCCCACAAAGGAAATAAAAATTATTCCCGGTAACAATCCTCATATTTTTACCATGCGAGCATTTTCACTAATTAAAATGAACAACCAATGTGTTAATAAAATGAACCTTTTTATTACTAAATAAGAAATTTACAATTGTCGATTTTTTTAATTAGGCCACACAGGCCTCATCAAAATCAAATCAAACATATATGCAAACATTGTGTTATACCTTGTGCTAACTTTTGTGGATGCAGTTAGATTAGGTTAGATGTATGTTTAGGATTTTTATTTTCCTTCGGGTATAGCAATTTGAATTATTTTTGGGAAATGTAATTAATAGATTAGGCGGGCGGTTGCATCCTCCGAGGTTTTGTAATCTTAATCTTTACTTTTCCGCATTCATTTATCGCTTTATGTATGGATTTATTTTCTTTCTGCATGCTCATTGATCATACATTATAAACTCGAAAATAAGTACGAATATGCACAATTAAGAAATACGATATTCTGTAAATGTAATATAATGTGATCCAATAAGAAGTAAACAACTTATCCCAAACCTGAATCTCTATGTCTTAGTGGGTCGTCCCTCGGATGTTAAGCCTCACAGAACTCTAATTCCTGGAAGAGCTAGTGACTCTACACTAAGAGACGGTGGATTCGGGTTTTGACCGATCTAGAATCTATTTTGCTTTCTCTTTCAAAACTTTCGAGTCCCCAACCTAGTATATTTTATTTTCAACAAAAACACCCAATGGACCATGCCTATAATCACATGCTCTCGGCCCATCGCATTATGTGTCATCTGCTTACACCCATGTGGACTGCTACATGAGATTTCTTGCGTAACTACTTATCGTGCAAGTAAAGCCCACTACATGGGACTGCCTTTCCTACGTTGGATTTGTAAGAAACCTCGCAAGTGTGGCTGGGCGACACGGAGCGGTGGGCTGAGAGCGCGCGAATTCATAGGCGCGGTCTACCGGGGTGTTTGAAAAAGAAGAAAAGGCACCGGTCGGGGACCTGGGAGAAAAAGGTTAAAAAGAGAAAAAGGCGAAAACATTTTAGATCAGTTCGAACCCGAATCCACCGTCTCTCAGTGTGGAGTCGCCACCTGGATTAGCTCTTTCCAGGAATTAGAGTCTTGTGAGGCTTAACGTCCGGGGGATGGCCCACCAAGACACAGAGATTCGGGTCCGGGATAAGTTGCTTATTTCTTAAGTGATCACAATATATTACAT
>CATIWQ010196770.1:0-18092 GCA_949673415.1 Euphorbia schlechtendalii | reverse complement strand
TTTTAATTTTTATTTTTGACCTAGGAATTATTTTTATTCCTTGTTATTGTAAATAATGTTGTAATTCTCCTTCTTTTATTTCTTTTTAATTTTTGTATTAGAATACCCCCACGAAGGGAATAAGATATATTCCCGGATAACAGACCTCATCTTTTACCATGCAATCATTTTCATTAATTAAAATTGACCAACCAATGTGCTAATGAAACGAACGGTTTTATTTAAATTAATAACTTTAAAATCATCGATGTTTTTAATTAGGCCATGCGGGCCTCGCTAAAATCAAATCGAGCATACGTGATATATCCCATGTGCTAACCTTTGTGGATGCAGGTTAGATGTATGTTTAGGCTTTTATTTTTCTTTCGGGTATTGCACATGTTTTTACGGGAAATGTAATTAATAGGGTAGCGGGCGGTTGCATCCCCCGATTTTTGAAAGCCTTGTAATTTTACTTTTCACGTTTTACTTTCCGCATTTACTTACTGTTTTGTGGATGGTTTATTTTTCCGCTTTGCGAATGATTTATTATTTCGCAATACGTGAACCATGCATCTAAACTCCAAAATGACCTAAGTGTGAATATGCGCAATTAAAAGAAAATGGTTTTCTGTAGATGTAATATAATGTGATCACTTAAGAAATAAGTAACTTATCCCGGACCCGAATCTCTGTGTCTTGGTGGGTCATCCCCTGGACGTTAAGCCTCACAGGACTCTAATTCTTGGAAAGAGCTAATCCAGGTGGCGACTCCACACTAAGAGACGGCGGATTCGGGTTCACACCGATCTTAAACATTTTTCGCCTTTTTCTCTTTCAAACCTTTTTCCCGGGTCCCAAACTCGGTGCTTTTTTCTTCTCTTTTTCGAAACACCCTGGTGGACCGCTCCTATGAAATCGCGTGCTCTCTGTCCACCTCTCCGTGTCGCCCGCTCACAGGAATCAACAATTTATAAGTTGAGTTCCTATGAAATAAACTTTCATTCAAATTTGTGTGAGTTAGTTTGAGAAGGGAACTTAAATTGAGTTGAGAGGTAGTTAGCTTGAAAGGTAGTTGCTGTAATATCGTCTACCTACTGTTAAAGGCTTCTCTGCCTAGTTAAAGGAAGGAATCACCAATGGATTAAAGCTCAGAAAAGGTATCTGGGGACTGGAGGTAGGCTAGGAGCTGAACTAGGATAAAATTCAGGTATAAACTTTTCTTAAACTATATTTTTTATCTTTGACAGTACTTGGGCTACTACATCATCTTTCTCTCAATCTTATTTATTTGAAACCCAATTTGAGCTGAGTAAGATTATACTCAGCATAATTTGCAGACAAACTAAGCCAGCTCAAGCTGAGTAGTTTGTGTTTTAGCCTTAAACTACACTCAACAAGTTTCACTCAGCACGCATTGAAATAACTTAACAAAAAAATTTTAAATTATAAAAGAACAAGTTAAATTTCCATTCACCAACCTCTGCATGATTATTTAAGCTAAAGCGGACCAACAAGAGGGTCTGATATTAGATAAGATAAGATTCAATGCAACGCGTGTAAGATGACGAAGGCGAAGGTGCTTTGCTGCCTCGACAAGGTAGCATTGTGTTAGACCTACGATGAGAAGGTTTACGCAGCTAATAAGCTTGCAAGCAAACATTAAAGATGAGATAATAAAGATGAGAAAATGATGTTGAATAAGCACCAAAGGTTTGAACTAGTGGAAAGATGGAGAGGAAGAAGAAAATATTGAATTCCGAAATTACTCCTGTGCCACCTCAGCTTTATTAACAATGTTAAGGAAAGATCATCTTTTTAATAACGTTTGAAACTTCAGGTCCTTGATTAAAAAAAGAAATTCCACAATCCTCATTAGGATAATGAGTGAAATCATGTAGCATGTTTTTTAAGTTTACCCAAATAAATTCTAGGCTTAATACATGTTTAGCTACCTGAACTTATCCCAAAAAACCTGCTGCCCCCCTGAACTTTTAAAATGACCCCGCAGCTCCCTCAACTTTAAAAAAATGACCCCGTAGCTCCCTCAACTTTCAAAAAATGCACCACTTTGCTCCCTCTATGCCACGTGTCATTTTCTGGTTGGTTTGGCTTTTCAAAGATGCAATTTTTCTGATTTTTTTCCTCCAATCAGAAGTTGACACTTGACACTGAGGGGGCAAAGTGGTGCACTTTTTTAAATTTGAGGGAGCTACGGGGTCACTTTTTTAAAGTTGAGGGAGCTACGGGGTTATTTTGAAAGTTCAGGAGGGCAGCAGGTTTTTTGAGACAAGTTCAGGTAGCTAAACATGTATTAAGCCTAAATTCTAAATCAATACTTAAAAACAACCGGATGTCAACTAAATCTTTTTTATTTAGCTAATCAATTCATTATTTCAGTTAAAAGTTGGCCAAATTCTATGATGATTTTTCAAAAACAAAGTTTTCATTACTTTTCCCCTTATCACCGTTAGATCAACGATGCGATAAGTGATCTAATGATGATGAAAAGTGAAATTTACTTTGTTAGAAACAAAATCACCATAGTTAATACCTAAAGTTAACCGTTTTATTTTAATATGTAACAATATCTAATTTTGAATTCCTTACAAAATAAAAAAAATAATTAATTAAAGATATCAAAATGTGTTAAAATTTCAAATTATTGTATTTCTTTTTAATTTTAATATAAAAAATTGTTAAAAATGGTTAATTTATTCTTTTATTAAAAATACTATTTAATTACGAACTTGTATTTTCTAATATATATATTTTTAATAAAAAAAATATTAAATTCAATCCTAAATGAAAATTTAAAAGAAATAAAATTATAATTTAGATATTATTACCAATTTAAAACTAATGAAGTATATTTCTGTTAATTATAAAGTAGAGAGACAACGAAATAAAATAAAATGGAAAGGATATTTATGGGTAGGATGGGTTCCGTTATGTAGAAGGATTATCCGGAAGTTCATTGAAGTTTTGAACCACAGGTGTGGCATCATCGTTTGCATTTGGACTCTTCCTTCTCCATCACTCTCTTTCTCTCTAATTCACTAGGTCAAAAATTCTTACCATATTCTACCCTTCCACCTTTGATCCACCATTTTTCACTCTTTCTCTTCCTCACGCTAAGCCCTAACTTCTTTTCTGGAGCTTCTCTGTTACTGACTCGCTTTTTTCTTTCTGTTATTTGTTTCGCTGCCAGATTTATTTCGATTTTGTATTTCCCGAAATCAATCCCCTGTAGCTTTAAGAACGCTTTCTGTTTTGTCTCGGTATTTGTCAATTTTTGGAAACATTCAGGGAAATCTCATGATTTGTTGAATTTCATCGCCAAATGTCGGTGGAAAGGTCGTTCGAAGCATGGGAGGAGGTGCAAAGGCAAGGCCACGATCTTGCGGATCGGCTGGCGCAAGGGTTTACCGGCCTTATCCAATCCCATATAAGTCAGCCGCCAGCGTTTCCATGGCCTACCCCTCCGCAGTCTAAGCTTTTTGATTTGGAATTCCCAGGCTATAATTTCAGTAAAAGGGATTTTGGTGTTTTAACGGATAATTCTGGGATAGACGGGGTTTCTGCAATTTTTGATATTGGAAGTAGGATTGGTCAAGCGGGAGCAGATTTTGGGGCGGGTTTGAATGGATTGGTGCAGCAGTTCTTTAGAAGTATTCCGGTGCCGTTTAAGCAGGAGGAGACCGCCGGGGTGGATGTGAGAATAGGCAGTAGGAGCGGTGCAGGGTTGAGCATGGAGGGGGAGTTGGGATTGGTGACTGAGAGGTTGAAGGATTTTGGATTTGTGGAAAACGGTGGTGGTGGTGGTGGTGGTGCGGTGCTGGATGGTTCGGCGGATGAGCAAACTGCCGGATTTAATTTGAAGTCCGTTGGACTTCTTGGTAAACCTCAGGTATTTGTTGCTTGTGCAAGTGGTCATTATAACTCATAAGTTGTGAATATTTCATATATCTTAGTACGTTGTGTCAATTATTTAACAGATTGTTAGATTTTGCTTTATTAAAACCCTGTGTTGATTTTTTATATTGATATACCTATAAGAGAATAAGCTCTTTTCAAATAGAGAAAATAAAAATCAAGTTGCTTGTTTATGTTTTATTTTCTATGTTGGAGTGTATAAACATGTTGTAGTATTGGCCTCAAAGAATTCTGAACTTGCATGATGAATATCATTGTCATCAGACAGATTTAAGAGCTGAGTTGTCTGCAACCTTGGATTCGGGCACTGTTCTAGAAAGCAGTCCCTTCGAAATATACTGTAATAGAAAAAACCTAGTATCTTCCTAGAGAAATTAAATTATGAGTTATGCTTGTAGTCTTGATGCAAGGACACGTAGAACTATCAATTACAGCATATGAGTTCACTTTGACTTTGAGTAGATGCTTACATAGTTAGTTATGCTAGTGAGGTAAATAGAATAGCTACTTTGTGCTCCTCATGCACTCAAACTGACCATTGACCAGTGATTATGTGGTTAACCATGAATAGAGATAATCATGTAACGTTTAGGTACAATAGTTAGTGAGGTCATGCTTGATTAAATGTGGCAATTGGTAATAGCATGTAAACACTCAAGGTGCACATTCCTTCAGCTGGTGTTGTAGATTTTTGGATATCTTTATTTTGCATCTGCGATTGCTGTTGTTTTTTATGGTTGATGTGTGAATTGGACAGATGATACGAAGGAAAACCATGTTTGATGGATTTGATATTGGTTGTGGAAGATTTTTTCAGAGGATCAAGCAATGATTAGTCACAGCAAAGTTGTTTAAGTTGCTTATGGATGATAGAAAATTATAGGCCCCACTTAAACTATAGGTGCTTTCTTTAATAAGTCAATAACTGACTACTGACTAGGTGCTTAGCAGAAGTGAAAATTGCACTAGGATTGTCTATTTGAACTAAATCAATTTTACACTTGCTAATTACCAACGTAATTGCATCTGTACTGATGAAAATTTGTTTATTTTTCTCTGTTGTATACTTGTATTATAGTTCTCGTTATCTTTGCCATTGATCCTGTTAAATTCCAATTTTTTTTCAAGTCGATAGCATTTAGGGATCTATAGTTCTGTAATTGTACATTTTTCATTGGATTCAGGGTGTCATGAATATCACATCAACTTTTGACAGTAGAACTCAAAACATTGAGAGCTCTTTGGTTGCTAGGGGAGACCTATGGAGAGTTGAGGCTTCAAATGGCAGTTCCACATCAGGAAATGATAATTCTCTCTTTCTAATTCAACTTGGACCAGTTCTATTTGTTCGTGATTCAACACTTCTTCTGCCTGTTCATCTGTCAAAGCAACACCTGCTTTGGTATGGTTATGATAGGAAGGTAAGTTCAATATAAAGTCCAAGTAGTTATTGAATAATTTTTTGTTGTAACTAAGAGTAGCAAAAGATGCAGAATTTTGGATATCCTTTTATTTGTTACTAAAACAAGTGTACATATTTAAAGCTTTGGATGTTCTATGAAGGGCCAAAATTATTGGCCTTGAAAGAAAATGACATTAGAATAAAAGGGGACTCATTTTTCTCTTTATTCATTTTGCAAATTTAAGTGCTGCAGTAGTATATGCATGTTGGTGCTTTTCCTTTTATACTGACATTGGCAGTGTATTTTTACTCTGTTTTTGACTTTTTTCTTTTCTTTTTATTCTATCAAGAAATTGTTTTTTAATGATAATTTCTATACACATATACAGATTATAGATATAAATTACTTGACTTATCGTTTAAGCACCATCATCTTTCGGTTTTTTTATTTGTTTATGCAGAATGGCATGCATTCCCTTTGTCCAGCTGTATGGTCAAAGCATAGAAGATGGTTACTTATGTCAATGCTATGTCTCAATCCCTTGGCTTGTGTAAGTAAATTGTTGGCTTTCTAGAAATCGAACTCAAACTTGCATTTTATGAGTTTATTGGGCACATTTTATCATGGAACTTGTATGCCTGTTTAATAGGCTTACAAAAAGATAAAATCCTAAATTATCAAAATACAAATTCAGTTACTGTAGTTTATTTTCTGAGGTTCAGTGAAGTGCTAGTGGAGCAAATAAGTTAGAGGTGTAAACTCTCTGTAGCAAAAACTTGATTTTTACTTGGCATTAAAGAAGTATCTTTAGTAGTATTCATAGAAAATGAAACGAAAAGGGAAACCGACATGGCAACAACGGGAAACACCACTTCTTAAAAATATAGGACCTAGGTTAGGAAACTGTTGGAATTGTGTAAATAGTAAAAACAGAGGGTATATTTATAAATATGAAACTTATGATCATATATTCATATGATTTTATTCTTTTGCAATATATAATTGATTGAATGATTAGTAGAAACATGATTATATGCTACAGGAAATTATGAAAAAATCGCAAACAATTGATTCAAAGTATGAAGTGAAAGCAAATTTAGTTTAGGAGATGAATTATTCGTTGGAAACGATTTTTTGAAATCATAGAAAACTAGTATCCAACTTTAACTATTTGCATATTACGCCAGGCGCGTATTGAGGTCGTCAAGCGCAAATAAACATTAATGTATACCTCTAAATTCAAATGTTTTATGATTTACAATTATATTCATTAGGCTTTTAGACTTCTTGTTTAATTTACTATTAGCATTTTAATTGAGAATTTATTAGATTCTTATATTGGTTATCAGTTGTATTTAAGATTTAAACATAAATGGAGGCACTAAAGGGAAAGAACTAGATTTCTTCCTTAACTTTCCTTCGTCCCTAATTTTCTCATCCCCTGCCTTGTTTCTGCCAGAGGAAAAAAAATTCTTTGACTACCTTGCTTGTACCAGATAAAAAATTCTTTGATTACCTCCAAAAACTATGCTAGAAATGCAATTTAATGCCAAGATTGTCAAGATACTGATTGACTGATGGAAGCATACAGATGGGTGGTGTTGCGTTAATCTTTTCATCTCTTGCTAATCTTCAAGATCTTTTGTTTTCTCCTATTTTTTTTTTAAAATTTTCTTATAATTCTTTCCCTTCCTTTTTTTTTGTTTCTGTGTGCAGTCATTTGTGGATTTGCAGTTTCCAAATGGTCAGTTTACTTATGTGGCGGGCGAAGGGCTAACTACTAGTGCTTTTCTACCTCTGTGTGGGGGCCTTCTCCAAGCTCAGGGTCAATATCCAGGGGAAATGAGATTTAGCTTTTCTCATAAGGTGTGTTACAAAAAATTGATGTTCTGCCAATTTTGGTGGATTTTGTCAGTATTTTGTTAGGAAAGGATTTTAAGTAAAAATCTTTGAAGTACGTGGATTCATTTCCTTGAAATATTATTCACTGCTTCAGTTTCTTACCAGAACAAGTGGGGTACACGCATCACGCCAATGATACAATGGCCTGACAAATCATTTACATTAGGTTTTTCACAAGCTTTGGCATGGCAAAGATCTGGCCTAATAGTGAGGCCTACAGTACAGTTCAGGTAATTTTCATGTTTGCATCCATATTCATAAATTTTTAATGTCATTCTTCCCTTGTATTAAAAAGGTAAAAGAAACTTGTTATCCTGCATTTTGTTAAGTGGCTGTTTATGATAATATAAATTTTGTGTTGACCTTTAGAAGCCTTCTAGTGACAGAGAGATACATGGTGCACAAAAATTGTGTTGCTAGTCTTGCTGAGACTTGTTGCTCTTTTTGTGGCTGAGCTATTTCAGACTTGCATTGCTATAGTCATTCTGAAATTTCTTGTGGCTCTTACTATTCTAAAACAGGTAATAATGTCTTAAAGTCCCCTGCTTTAGACTAAGTTTTGAGATGATTTACTTTGGAATCAAGCAGGAGTGTTTGTTGCTGGTGCTTTAATGACTTGCTGTTTAGCTAAGCCTGAATACCTGAAGAAAAATGCTCATGAACCTTAGGATCACTGAATTATGAAACTTCAGACCTGAACAGAAACAATACTGTTATTTGATGATAAATAACTGAGAAATTGTGCGCACAGCTTTTATCATGTAACAAATTTGGCTTCTTCTCACTTATGATTTCTTTTTTCCTTTTTGTTTCTATTTAGAGAGATAGAGGGGAATCACTTTCAGGCTTCGGCACATGGTTTCCTCTAGATTTAGTCACATGATTTAGCTTTACAAGCTCCAGCCATTTCTTTATAATAGCATGATTGAAAAACAGATAATTGTGTTACTTGCACAACTTATTGTTTGGTTTATCTTCATAAGTGCCCTTAATCTCATGTTGGACCTTAAACTCTATGCTTCTGTTTTTTTAAAATTGTAATTTACATCTAGACCTTGTTTCATTGAGATTAACTAATTTAATGCTAGTTCAGAAATTTAGCCTCGTTAATGTTCTTTGAAGCATCCATATTTATGTCCTTGCATCCAATTTCTTTCTTTTTGTTCCTTAAATTAAACCTTGTTTCTAGGGCTGTCAAAATTGTAGTTTAATGAGTTCAGAATTATCTACATAAAGTTTCTTTCGTGGGCTGCTGCACTCTCTGACATATATGTATAATTCTATATCTTAGTAATTGGAGTTGGAATTTCATCTGATGTGTAACTTCTTGATAGAAGATAGTACCTAGATGATTGTAGCATAGTAGTCAAAGGCGTGACTAGGCTCTCGGGCGCGGCCTTGCGCCTTTAGGGGTTTTAGGCTAAATAATTTTGCGCCTTTAGCGCACCTAGGCGGCTAAAAAGCCCAAGGCGCATCCTTGCACCTTGACTACTATGGATTGTAGCTACCAAGATGTATTAGAAATAATTCTATCGGTATCCCAAATAAGCGAAATACCTTCTACCATTCTCTCTCAGAATGGTGGCTTGTTGGAGCTTCTGCTTTTTACTACAGTTATTTCCACTTTTATTTGTTTTCAGTCCAAACCATTTTAAATTAGGAAAACGTTACTATGGTAAAGTAGGGGGATTCTTACAGGTAGCAACGAATAAACTTTCCATCACTTTGGAAAATGGAACAAATCATCGAAAGAAACGAAATCAATTGAATTCCATCATCATTTACTTTACAATTGCCTCAAGTCAGCTTATTGTCTAAAGAATAGTTGTTTCTTTCATTTTGTTTCTTCCTAAACGAGAGAGATTGGATGAAAAGAAAGTTCAATTGAATTCAATTCCCTTAAAATCCTAAAAATGAAGTTTTCAGACCCATGGAAACTAAATTTCTCAATTAATGATCAAGAAAAAATATATAACCAACTATAAAGAAAGGAGTGAACTATTTGCTCCAGGTTCTCATTTATTTGCATTACACTTGAGTTTGATTTGTTTAACTGATCATAAGCATCTAAAAGACGTCTTGCGGCGAATTTTTTTCTCTTTCTTGGTGCGTTTCCTTCTAGATTGCTGTTAATTAACTCTATTGTTAATGATATGCTTACAGCGTGTGCCCTACATTCGGTGGAAGCAATCCTGGGTTACGAACAGAACTTATCCATTCAGTGAATGAGCAACTCAATTTGATTTGCGGCTGTGGTTTCATGTCACAGCCTTCTGTTTTTGCATCACTTTCTGTAAGTTAATTCTTTTGTTTTCACTTTTCTACTTCCTCAAAATAACCTTTGCTCTGAGAAAGAGCTGTTAAAATATGATGTATGATATTATTAGATACGGGTATTGAGTTTTCATGAGTTCGTTTGCTAGTTTTCCTGACCTGATGTGCTAACTCAATAGATTTGAATTTGACATGGTAAACCTTAATATTTAGAGCAATAAATAAAAATCGGAAATTAAATTAGCATAAAGGATTTGATTTCAGTTGTTGATATCATCATTTCCTGCAATTGTTTATTTCTCTGCTCAATTGCCTGGCGGCTAGAAAATTATATTTCGAAAATAACACATACTGAATGTTGTGTTTTATATGAACAGTATGGACGATCAAAGTGGAACGGGAACATTGGGAAGTCGGGGATTGTTGTTAGAGTCGATAGCCCACTGTCAGATGTTGGCCGGCCCTCTTTATCTGTTCAGATAAATAGTGGGATCGAGTTTTGAGTGCTTTTTTTTTATAGTAGTCAAATTGTATATATTGTTCACCATTTCGCTATACCAGACGTTCCATGTGAATATTTGCTATGTTGTCTACGATATAAGATAACCTGTTTTTGTTTCTTCGTACCTGTTTTATTGTTCTCGAGTTGTTTTCGTTTTTATTTTTTCGCTGTTGTAAACGATGAAAGTGGAGTAAAAGTTAAGGCCCATTCTCAGATTCAGTTTACATGGCGAGGACTGTGTTATGTAGTTGAAGCATGGAAATTAGTTTTCTTTGGAAAAGGGTTTAACATGTGGCTGTTGTTGAATGGTGATTTTTCTTTTCATATGATAGAAATTTTTTGAAGTGCACGCATTTTTCTAATTATATTCTCCTTCCGTCTACCAAATATTATCGTTTTAGATGAATTTTGTTGTCTCTTTTTTATTGTCTTTTTGTATTTTCAAGGTGTTTTTTCACCAAGTTTCCTATTTAGCCCTATTAATTTCTTCAACTTTATAGTCATTGTTCAATTTCCCAGATGAAAAGTCTCTTGGGAATGTGGATGCAACCTCCATTGACGTTGTTTTATTGATCTTTCCATTAACACTTTTCTGAAGCAACAACTCATTAATGACTTTTCGTTCATCATCAGTCAGTTCTTTTCCTTTTCTAGATCTATTAATTTCACTCCCTGTACATAAGAGAATAAGTTTATGAAAAGGATCCCATAAGAATATTAAACTCTTCCTTTTTATTATAAACTAAACAGAAAAAGCACAGGGAGTAAAATATACGTATCAAGAAAATCATTGATAATTATAGATATGGTTGTAAAATAAAAATTTAAACTGAAAAATGGAGAATAAATACATGAAAAGGACAATCATTTTATAGGAAAGTAAGTAAACAAATACAATATGAATAACAACATAATTACCTGTATTATCGATCGTTTCTTCTTCCAATTGTGGTGATCCTCCTTTCAATAGATGGGGACCTTCTACTAATTCGTTCAGTTCTTCTTCTAATTGAATACCTTCTTCTTCTTCATATGATTCTCTATTCAAATTGAAGAAAATTTTATTTGAGGGAGATATTTCATCCATTGAAGGATTATACTCAACATTGAGATCAAAATCCATATTGCAGTATTGATCATTTGATGATTTTAAATTGCATATATATTGATGAGTTGCAAAAATTTAAACTGAAAAATGGAGGCAGAATTTTTTTACAAAAACTAAAATTTTTCAATTTGTTACCGTCACATATATGAAACCTTATTTTGATTTTTAATGATTGCATTTATTTCAATACTTAGGAATGATTTTTTTGTTTTTGTTGAACATATTGATTAATTCTTGAAAATAGAGTAGGGAATTAATGAAAGGGTATATTAGTAAATCACTTCATTCAGTTAGTAGTTATATTAAAAAGTGTTAATTAGTTAAAATGACAATATTTAGTAGACGGAGGGAGTAATATTTAAAAGTTGAGGAAAAGGAACCGTTTGGTAATGTGCAATATCATCTTAATGTTACGCAATTTGTAATTCATTTAACCTATATGTTATGAAATAAATACCCATGCATTTGATCATTATGATAAGCAATATGTTGATTTTTAGGGTGCGTGTTAAACAATTTGCTTTGATTGTATTTTGCATAACTTATTATTAAATAGACAAAAAGAAAAAGTAACTAACATATCGCATCACATGATTCAATTGGTTAATCTTTATACCTCATAAACATAATGGTGATAAAATTATATCAAATTTTGGTGCAAATACTTGTTTGGTAGATTTTTTATGATAGCAACATAAAACAAAATTTGTAAATGTAGGTATGCTACCAATTCTAGTGTTTCTCAATGTGTTTGTGTTCCCAATAATAACCAATTAATGTTTTGTTGCATGAATGTGTTGTAGCCATCAATGGTGCAAATCCAAGATGCTCAATTCATAAATATAAGTGGAACAACATCCTCAAAAGTTGGAGTAGATTTACAATGCAGCAGAGCAGTTCCATGCAGAGTTAAGTTGTCAAACATCACTTTGGCCTACTTTGGAAATAAACAAGACTTTACTTCTAATTGCACTAATGCAAATATTACCTACGATGGTCCCCAAACTCCACCTCCTTGTTATCTTTTTAACTAGCCCATCCTCATTTTCTTGGAGATTGAGGTAAGGTTAGCCAGGTCATTTAAGTTTTTTTTCTTAGAGGTATTAATTAAGCTATTTAATCTCAGTCTAGCAAGATTAATAAATCTTTGATTGCCATTTCCACATAGATAATTATAATACATTACTCGGTTAAAAGTATAATTTGTTATTTATCATTCGCACTTGAAATAGCATTTTTTACATTTTAATGTTGTTATTGATTTACTTTAATTGCTACTTTTTATTGTTGCAACTGTGATAGTTGTCCGTTGTTATAAATAATTTTTTAATTATTGCTAGGTGTCACAAAACAAAAGACGTTCGACAAGTTCACAAACACTAGCCAATAACTCTTAAATATGTTAAAAAGGCACTTTGAACCAAAAATAGTATCTTTAGAAAGAAAGGAAAAGAGTTTCTTTTCCATAAAAGCAACACTAGGGAACGGCGACGTTTGTGACATTTAATTTGAGACTAAAACGCTGCGTTTTAAAACTCGATCTCAGTTAAAATGCTCAAATCAGCCGCTCAAGGATGAGCAAGGCAACAAAAATGGCGTTATTCGCCGCCAGAAGAAGAGTGGCACAGTCACTAATTCGAACCCTTATTTCTTCTCCTTCTTCCTCATCATCTTCTCTCGCTTCTCGTTCTCGTTTCCTTTTCTCTGTCCTAGACGTAAAAACCCCGTCGGAACTCCTCCCGGAGTCCGTCAAAATCCCGATCCGGTTCAAAACTTCTAGGTCCGGTTATTCGCCGCTCAATGATCCGTCGCCCAATTTTAGCAGCCGTCCCCCGAAGGAAACGATCCTTCTTGATGGTTGCGACTATGAGCACTGGCTTATCGTGTTGGAATTTCCAGATGATGCAAAACTCTCCGAAGAGGAAATGATTAATGCCTATGTTAAAACTCTGGCTGCTGTTGTGGGCAGGTAGGGAGATTTTTTCGGTTTTGATTTCTTTCGTTTTAATTTGTGTTTTTGTTTCTCCAATTTGATGAATTGATGTTTTTAAGTGAGGAGGAGGCCAAGAAGAAGATTTATTCTGTCTCCACTTCGACCTATACAGGATTTGGTGCTTTGATTTCTGAAGAACTTTCCTTAAAAGTGAAAGGTACTGGAATTTTCTGTCCTCCAATTCAGGGTTAGGGTTTAGCCTCTGTTAATTCTTATTTGTATTACAAATGTTTGATTAGCTAATTTTCACAAAGATTGCTGTTAATATGCTTTCTTCGATTCATGATTGGTGTAGTTGGTTAATTGAATCAAATTTGTCTGTATGATTCCAGTGTGCTATTCAGGGAATTCTGTATCATTGATTGAATTTACATGACTTGTTTATGGCTTTGGCTTATGCATTTCATTTTGGCAGTAAGAAATCATTGTATTTGGCTGATTTGTTCATGTGTGTTTGTGGACGAACAGAGCAGCCAAATGTTCTTTGGGTTTTACCAGATTCATATCTTGATGTTCCTAACAAGGATTATGGAGGTATAATTTATAATTAAGAATGATAAATTGTAATCAAAAGTTAGAGTTTAATTTTATTTATGCTTTGATAGCACGTAAATTTTATTTGAATCAGGGGATTTGTTTGTTGATGGGAAGGTGATCCATAGGCCTCAGTATACATATAAACATAATAATAGACAACAACCAAGGAACAGGCCTCGTCCAAGATATGATAGACGCAACGAAACTATGCAGGTAGAAAGGCGAGTACCGATGCAAAACCAGATGCCACATCAGCCACCATCGGCTTACTCCCAGAATTCTCCTCCAGCTGGAGTCTCAGAGGTTTCTAATCCCGGCCAGTATAACCACAACTCGTAGAATCTCAGCTGAAACTCTGCTAGTGCCAAGAGGTGATCATTTGCATTTCTCCTGTTGTGTTATTCCCATTTAGCTTTATTGTAGACTTGTGGCTTTGGTCTTGCATCTATGTTGAGAAATATAACATGAAATCCGGGTTGTTTATTTGTTTTCAACAAGATATGCAATGACTTGAATACTATTGATTCAGTTAGTTGCGTTTTCAAAAGTTAGTTTCAATAGAATGAAGAGATAGAGAAAGCAACAGTTATGGTTTTATTGAAATTCATATCCATCTAGAGTATTTATTTTAGAAATTCCTGCAGTAGATGCTTTGGTGACAGTCCAATATTTTGATAGAAGAAAGTAAGGTGAGAATGTAATAACCATCTTTAGCCTATTTGTTGCTTTTAATGCACAGGTTTTTAGTTATTGATGTAACATCACAAAAAGAAAATTCCCCATATGAACCAAGACCATTAGATGAATATCTCTATGTAATTCCGCCTTTGATTCAGTCGACTTTTTTATATGTTTTTTCCACCCTGGACGGGTCTTTATCATCACAGAAAACATGTTTAAGCTTAATTCTACGTGTGGTATTGCTTTTCAATCTGCTTTCCCAATAAGTTGCGCTCCCAAACTTTTAACAGAATTACATATTTTAGCTTTGAACACCACATTTTGGTCCTTCATACTATATAATTAGGAACTGTCTAACTTGTTTTTTTCAAAATCAACTCTGCTACTTATAGCAAAAGCTTGAAAATTGAGCTTTTCGGAAAAGCAGTGTGGGAAAGCAATCCCAAACTGGCCCTTAAGTAATATTCAATTGAGGATTTGAAAATGCCTGTTTTTAGTTGCTTCTTCTGCAAATGGTATGCTTTTACGAACACAAGGATTGAACTCAACTACTCCCAATCTACCTTAAGTGAATTGTGGCTACCATTGATTGACCAAGCTTTGGTCAATTGAGTCTTTATTTGATTTGCAACATCACTTTGACTTCATATGCATTAGCCATTAGTAGTCATGTGGTAGTGTTTTCAAAATTTTGAAAAGGGTTAAATGCATATGTTTAACTTGTACTAATATTAAAGTAGTATGTTTTTGTTTCCACAAAATTGGAAAAAAATCTTCTATCCCTAATTC
This sequence comes from Euphorbia schlechtendalii, assembly GCA_949673415.1. Lineage (NCBI taxonomy): Eukaryota > Viridiplantae > Streptophyta > Magnoliopsida > Malpighiales > Euphorbiaceae > Euphorbia > Euphorbia schlechtendalii. The sequence continues at coordinate 2,988 of CATIWQ010196770.1, read as the reverse complement.
CATGTCTTCATTTGTGTCAACTTTTATTATATAAAAATTGAAAAAATAGGAGATAGAAATTAAGAACTATTAAAATATAATAAAGTTAACACTATTCAGTTTTTGAATAGGGACAGGGAATTTACATGGAATTGAGGATTGTTTTCCTACAAATTCAATGTGGTTGCTTTTCAACAATAGAAATTCCACAATGTAAACTAATTTCAAAATGTTGGTTAGGATATGAAGGAAAAAAATCTCCCAATTTAAAAGTTGACAATTGTTATATTATATTATATTTTAATAGTTATTAATTTCTCTCTCCCGTTTTTCAATTTTTATCTCATTAAAAATGATACTTGTTAATTTTTTAATGGAAGACAGTGTTGGGGACATGGAATTGAGGACCCATGAAGAACTAAGTTATTGACACGTCAATGCCATTTGTCAAACGTATTGTGTCACGTGGACTACATTGAAGTTTTTAAGTTCATTTTTTATCCATTTAAATAAATATCAAACATCATTTACCAATATATAAGCAACATATTTATTCAAAAAATTCCTGTTATAACTTGTAGTGTGATTGCAAATTTAAGAACATTACATGGATTAGTTTATAATGCTGAATTACTTAAATTAATTTAATCCAAGTATCTAAGCAGTTTTGTTTCACTTAAGTAATGTCTCGAGTTTGAGTTTTAAAAAATTTTCATTGTGAGTCTCACCTACTATAATTAGGTGTGCGGGTCAAATCTAGATGTACTCGATGAAATTTTGATGAACCAAACAGGCAACATAAAAAAATTATTTCCTACAACTAATTTGTGATTATGGAAATCATACAAAAGTTCATGTAATTTGATGGGGAAAAATATCGGCAATGCACATTTTTTTTATATGTGCGGAAGTTTAAGGTTAAAATTATCTCATAGGCACACACGATTCAAATGTGTGTTAAAGTGTAAAAAAAACAGGTGATTGATTATATGTGGATACAATTAACCTTGTACGGGGATAAAATATCAGAAATACACATTTTGCCAAAAATTATATGCATAGTGTAAGAAAAATACAATTAACCATATTAAGGTAATTAGATAAGTTGAAATCCCCCTTTAAATTGGGAATTATTTAATTAATCGATTAATTATACCCGCAGATGAAGGCACATAATGGGCTTCCATGTTAATGCTGGCTTCAGTGAAGCCTGTAAAAAAATATTTTATTTTCCATTAAAAAAACCATTGCAGATGATTTATAATTACACCATTATACCATTACAATCAAACATAGATTTCAATTATATTTCAAGCAAAGCATTTCTTCATTCCGTTTCTCTTCCTCCGGCCACCGGCAATCTCTCTTTCAACGTTTTACTTCGCCGCGTTTCTTTATCTGTTAAGTCTTCAGATTTGGCAGATTTTCCATATTTCCACCATTAGATCGCCCGAATTGGGTTTTATTTCATTCAAACTTGTTTATAGAAGAATAGAATATGAATTCAAATTACGGAAAAGGTTCATCTGGATCGCCGAACTTCAACTTCGATTTAGGAATTGGATCCAGCCGCCCCGTATCGCTCAAGGACCAAAAAAATCCAACTTCTTCGTTCTCTTCGTATTCACCTTCGACAAATGCGCAGGCAAAACCCGCTTGGCAGCCAAACAACCCTTCCTGGACCCACCAGCCCGCTCCGACTCAGCCTACCCGAAACAACCTAAGTGGACCCACTTCAATGGTGGGTGACATCCACGGGAAGAGCTGGAATTCAACGGGTTCTGGTTCAGGGATTGGGATTGTGGAGAAGAATCCCAATTTGTTTGGGGATCTTGTAAGTTCTGCGTTAGGGCAAGGGATTAAGGGTAACAACAATGTCCCTTTGAAAAATGCAGCGCCGACAACGAAAAACAGTGCTTATTCGATGGGGAATCTTGCTGATTCGCTGCCAAAATCAAGTAATTCAACTACTAGCGGTGGAAATTGGGGACCTAATGGTAGTTTTGGGTACAATCAAACTAGTGGCAATAAAAGCTCAAATCTTGGCGGTCCTTCAATGAAAACTGTGATGGGCGGAAGTGGTGGTGGAGTTGGATTGGGTGGAAATAAGGATCCATTCGGTTCTTTGGTGGATTTGGCATCAAAGCAACCATCCGGGAGCCTTAATTCCGCCGCGAAAAATGGTAAAACTAATGCTCGAGATGACTCATTTGGGGTTTTTCAAAACGCAGCAAAACCAAGCACTCCATCTTATCCAAATACTGGTTTCAATTCTAGCGTAGATGATTTTGGGATTGGAAACAACGGTTTTACTTCACAAAATCAGCCCCCTATTCAAACCACAAATGAGGATCCACTTAACATATTCTTTACCCCTTCATCTGGAGCAGGGGAGAAGCAGTTTTCGGAGCTCGATGATTGGGGTGTGGATTCCGATATCGGTGGAGCAGGGGATGATTCACGCGGTGGTGCTACCACCACTGAGCTTGAAGGGCTGCCGCCGCCCCCTGCAGGTGTCACGGCCGCTGCAGCGAAGAACAAGGGCATTGACAACCAAAAGCAGGGGCAATATGCAGATGCCATCAAATGGCTGTCTTGGGCTGTATTGCTTCTAGCGAAAAGCGGCGATTCGGGTAACTCCATGGAGGTTTTGTCTTGCAGAGCTTCGTGTTATAAAGAAGTTGGAGAATATAAGAAGGCTGTTGCTGATTGTACTAAGGTATGTATGTATCACCATCAAATGCATTTCCCTGTTTTATTCATAGTTTCATACTTGTAAAGTTGTAATTGCTGATTAGATTGATCATTGATGTTCTTGAATCATGTTTGGAAATCCGAAAATTGAGGTTAGAGGATGGCTTTGGTATGTTATTTGAATCATTATTGATTGAACTATGCTTAGCCTCTGAAATATTACAACATAATTGTTTATTGACTTATGCATTGAACCGTTAGGGCCCGTTTGGTACTGATTTTCAAGCTGTTGTCCCAATAAGTTGTTCGTACAAA